>CAKALU010033467.1:0-36575 GCA_916700995.1 Hozukius guyotensis | reverse complement strand
TGGGAAGCTTGAAACGTCAGCTGATTCTAATGAGAGACATATATTTCGGTAAATTATGATAAATATTAGTACTGTTATCTGTTATTTGTGGAGGTTTAATGTCCGAGATCTTTGTTCCAGAAGATTTTCTGCACTGACAAGTAAATTCAGAGAGGATACTTTAACTTATTTGTCATAAAAGTAGTCAGATTTAGGGATATGAAGGCCTGTCGGCATCTTCAATCCAGAGGGATCAGTATCGGTCTCCGTCTTTAAAAACTCATATCAGTCAGACCGCAGACTGGTTCACACACAGGTCTGAGATTCCAGGAGGGATTTGGAGGGAGGATTGGGTGAGAAAAGAGAGTTTGGAGGAGGGACAAAGTGAGTGCGTGTGAGAGAGTTTTTTTCCCATGACTCTGTAGGAGTCAGACAGGTAGGGGTCGGGGATTAGAGAGTGTGACCCAGCTCAATCTGGAGCAACAAATTCTTCCTTCACAGCTCTCACTGCTCTATATGGATGCACTTTACCAGAGACCATCAAAAGGAAGAGGAAAACCTCAAAATCTCCTTCTTATAATGCAATTTTCATGCAATGTTTTAAGTCATAATCTTAGCAACATTTTTATAGATGAACGTGTGTTATGATGATCTATATCAGCGAGCTGTAACACAGTAGGGATTTAACATAAATCCACTGTATTTACTGTGTATCTAGATCACATTCATCCCTGACCAATGCTATCAAGGTACTTTATATTATTGCTTGTGGGAATGTGAGGAGGTTCAACGATTTTGGACTTCTGTGATACGATATATCTCTCAAATTAAAACGTCTCCGATACCTTTAAGTCTTAAGCTATGTATATTAAGCATCTATCCAAACAATTGGTCCCTAAATTCATAGAGAAAAAAACCTATGTCAACTACAAGCCAGGGGTTCGATTGCTCTGTGTTGGAAAAATGTTGGTTGCCCCTCTTTTAGCCAGTGGTTGAAAAACTTAACATCGAGTTTGGCTCTTGAGAAACTCACATATATAGTTAGGAAGAAATATTCTGACTTTTATAACACCTGGGTTTTTGGAATTTAATTTAACAGTAACTTTAACGGTTAATGATTGATACTGAGGCACCTTTCTTTCATGTGTGTGTAACAGATCCCTCTGGTGGCAAACTCTCTCTCTCTCCCACACACACACACACACACACACACACACACTCACTCAAACACACACAGTTGCAAAGAGGTGTATTATTAAAGTGCCCTAAGCCGGTCGGCTCACAGAGCTTTCAGCTCATATCTGAAGCAGAGCAGACATACCTGTCTGTCTGCCACTCTAATACCTGTAATTCTCTACCTCAGGGTCTGGTAGTGTGTGTGTGTGTGTGTGTGTGTGTGTGTGTGTGTGTGTGTGTGTGTGTGTGTGTGTGTGTGTGTGTGTGTAGAGAGAGAGAGGTTGGCTCTTACTCCCCGTAGGTCCATTTATTTAGCCAATAAACCTGCCACTGTAAAATCAAACCAACCAATCAGACGCCGGCTTCGCTGTATGACTGTGTTTACCTGCAGTCAGCTGTATGTTGTTGTGTCAGTATGACTTTGTGTTTCCGTCATTCAACAGGAATGTTAAATACTCATACAGTACATCATGTCTTTGAACTGTGTTTGAACTGTGTTCTTTCTCTCTTCTTCACAGTATAGTAGTCAGTGTATAAATGTTTTAACTGGGACGGTTGTATGAATGCAGATTTGGATGTGTGAGGGTTTGCACTGACAATAAATCACTATATCTCTTAAATCTGGGTTTAATGACCTTGAATGACGGACTTTGGTTGATGTGAGGTGTCCATGTTTGTTTGCTTTTTCCAGCATTAAAGGTACAGATTGTAAGATTTAGTGGCATCTAGTGGTGTGATTGCAGAATCAGATTGCAACCAACTGAGTACCCCTCCGCTCGCTCCTCCCTTTCTAAGACTGCAGTAACTTCGAGTGCAAAGCCGTGGTAACGCAGTTCGCCTCGCTCAGAGGCTATCCTTACCATAATAACACTACAGTCAGACGGCAGCTGGTGGTACCACGGTTTTGTACTCTACGACTTACCTTACCGCAGATTTGCAAGCGTGTCGGAGTAACATTCTCTATAACGTAACGTCTCTGTGACATAAAAACGTGAAAGACTCTCTCTAGAGCCAGTGTTTGGTTTGTCCGTTCTGGGCATCTATAGATGATATATAGATCTACAGAAACATGGAGGAGCAACATGGCGGACTCTGTGAAGAGGACCCGCTCTCTATGTAGATATGAAGGACTCATTCTAAGGTAACGAAAACCCAACAATTCTTAGTAACAAGTCTTAGGTAAGGTAAGGTAATGTAAGGTAAGGTAAGGTAAAGTAAGGTAAGGCAAGGTAAGGTAATGAATGGTAATTTCACTCTCAAAGAGCCTGTGGCGTACAGTTGACGTGGAAAACCGCAGCTTTACTGAAGGATGAGCTGATAAATATGTATTCATCTTGCCGACTTTGTGTTGTGTAGGTTACTCGCTAATAATAAGATGACAGATGTATATATAATGTCTATAGTATCTGTGGTTAGACAGCACATATTTGGGGTTGGTAAATCATTCCTAATAAAATTATTTCCATATCAACTATTTTAGGGTTGTTTCAATATAGGAAAAAAAAAAAATAGGGATTTTGTTGCCATTGTTTGCACTGTTAGCAACGTTAGCTTAGAACCGTCGTTTCAGCCGTCACCAAGAACCGTCACCAAGAACCGTCGCCAAAAGCTGTCACCAAGAGCCGTCGCCAAGAGATATGCTATGAATTTCAAATTCAGCACCTTTAAGTAATACCACTTCCGTATTTATTCAAACCCAAACGTTGAAGTATTTGTTGCGTAACTTTCTTACTTAAGTAACGCCACTTCCATAGTTATTTTAACCCAAACCACAATCTTTTCCTAAACCTAACCAAGTAGTTTTGTTGACTAAACACCGCCAGGGCTTGCGCAGGTGCACTGATCGCTCGTGTTTCTTGACATTCATAGGAAAATCCACGAAAAATTAAAAATAACTTTTTGTAAGATATCATACGAATCGTTGTATGAGGATACGTTGATTAAACAAACAAGATATAGCTTGTTGATAAGTGAGCTTTAGAGGTGCTGGTAGGCAGATGTTTATACCTTTCGACAGAGCCAGGCTAGCAGTTTCCCCCTGTTTCCAGTCTTTGTGCTAAGCTCAGCTAACTGGCTACTAGCCTTCGATTTAATGGAGAGATATGAAAGTGGTATCTTCTCATCTGCAAGACAGTGAATAAGCATATTCCCCAAAACATCAAACAATTCCTTTAACTTTATATATGAGACATTTTAAGGAGAAGATGAGGGTTTAAGTAAGCCGGTAAGGTCAATCTTGCCTCCAACTTTTTCTATTTTACTGTCGTCACGTTGGCTTATTTGTAAAGTACCAAACTGGAAAGACTGCTTCATGTTTGCCAGTTTTAGAAGCTGGCAGCAGGAAGGAGTTCCACCCGCAACGTGGCACGACATAAAAAATAAAGAGTAAAAAGACAGTAGACGGTGTGGGAGACGGAGATGGAGTAAAACATGAGGGAGTGAGCAGCGAGGAGTTGCAGAGCGCTGTGACGAGAGGCAGATGGTAAGAAATAGAAATGAAGGGAGTATTTCTACAGCAGGCTTATAAAAGGCACCTGGTGAGATGAGATATGCGTTTGTTTGTGTGTGTGTGTACAGTTGAATGTGAGTCTTATATATAAGACAGACATATCTAAATCATCTGATGTGTATGTGTGGACATCTGGAACATACTCTTCACCTTATGGCAGAATATTTCTTGAAGAATATTAATAGAGATTCTTGCAGGATGACGTTGGGTAAGCTGCAAAGTTTCAACACTTTAAAAGTTCTTTAAAAGTTCTCTAAAAGATAATTACATCATCAACGGTTCTGTTATCTTGAAGTTTTTTGGCTTCATCTGGTTTTATCTCACTCCTGTTATTTACATTATTTTGGCAGAGGGAGAAGAGAAGTCTTCACATCCTTTTTTTTTAGTTAAAGGAGCAATAAAACATTCCTGTAAGCAAAGTCTCCCCTTTAAAATTAAGTAAAAGTACAGTATTATCAGTATTTACAAGGGCTGTCAATCAATTCAAATATCTAATCGCAATTAATTGCTTGATTCATAAACTCATCATAATTTATATATTTGTTGTAAAATATTAATCTGCAAAGCGACTACTTGTGGAATAAATTTAACGTAGTAAAAAGTGCAATATTTCCCTCTAAAAAGTAGTGGAGTACAAGTTTAAAGTGTCAAGTACAAGTACCTCAAAACATATTATACTATTATAGAGCATTTCTGATATTAAATGACATTACTGATGTTTTTGTCATCATGAGGCTTGTGGGACTTGCCACAGTTGGCCAAAACAAACGTATCAAACAGGACTCAAATATATAAGGTAATGCCTAGGGTTTTAATAATTACTATAATTTTTATAGTAATTATAGTGCAAATTAAATGAGGAAGGTGCAAACAATGAACATACAGAACTGACTCTTGCTCAGTCAGCTCAGCTTGGTGTAGATATTTGAGTACAGAGCTGGGAGGTCATGACGTGGACATGTTGTTAAACTGTTATATTCAAATTTGCCGTTCCACTGAAAAAGGCTTCACTTGATTGGTGAAATTTCACTTCACTTCACTTGATTGGTGAAATGTGCTGTAGGATGTCTACAGTATTACTGGATCTGTCCAAGTTTGGAGGCTGTATTTGTGGACTCTGGCTCCCTCTGTTGGTTAAATAAATATTAGTAGAGAAAAAGATGTATTTGGATCAGGAACACACCTTCAGATCATTTATAATTAGGAGACGGATTGTACATGTCCATAATGTCTAATAATCCTTATTTACTCTGTGAACTGAGAGCATTCCCATATACTGTCTGATATCTCTACAACAGAGGGATTTGCAAACACAAATTTGATCAGAAATGTTCAGTTTATAGAAATTATTATAATTAAACATTTGAGACAGCCATCACTTTAAACTGCTCAGATCCACGTTATGGGTGGATAATTAAACCAACACTTCCTCCTTTGCAAAGTGTGAACTGATAAACTTACTCAAAGCAGCAGATTAGAAATAATCAGGAAGGATAAAAAAAACATCAACATCTACTGATTGTAAGTCATAAATGTGGCTGGAACTTGGACAACAGACCACAAAAACTCCTCGATTATCACTTACGGTTTACTGTTTAATTTAAGATTAGGAAATTAAAAGGGATGGAAAAAATGTACTCTGAAAAATAACTAAAGCTGTCAGACAAATGTAGTGGAGTAAAAAGTTTCATTTCATGCATTTGTGTTGCGTTACAGCCTCTTTAGGTGAAAGAGCTTCACACAGAACACAGAAAACAACTTCTAATCAATCCGACTGCATCGTGTCATATCAGAGGACATCTTAAAGAAGAGGATGACATCAGCTGAATATATCAGAAAATTGATAAAACAAATGGAGCGGCCACACCAAACTGTGTCTTGACAACAGGGTGGAGAAGTCCATAAGAAGTCTATAAAAAATAAATACCTGATATCAACATTGCTATCACACTGACCATCAGTTTAAAACCACATTATTCAGTGGATAAGAAGGCAAGTCTCATTTTGTTTATAGTCCTAACCGGACAGTTTATTTTACATAATCCCTTCTATATACGATAGTCAAGATGTTGTCAGAGTGACACACATCATCGTCATAGCTACTATCATTTTAAGATAATTGCGGATTATGACTCTCGATGACAGCCAAGCACTCTTCATAAATTATTGAGCTGCTATCTTGGATTACTCAATGTCTGACACCATGTAACTGACATTTTAGTAGTTCACTGTTATTTAAAACTCACAGCTCCAACATAATTTGACAAACTGGTCTGAAGGCTTCTCAATATATAGTTACTATGGAGCACAATATGAAAAAAACATGTACAGAAAACATTGTGACCGTCCAGTCCAAGACTGAAACCGCTCTGATTGGTCATTATCAAATGTATAATGGTGTACTCGGATTTCCCTGTACTGCCTGACCTGCCATAAACTTGACACTCGCCACATTCCTACAGTGTCATTGGCTGTAAAGAGCAGCAGGAGGTACAAGAGCATTAAACTGGTGAACTGATGCCAAGTGTGTCATCACTCACTCATCTCAGTATCAGGAGGCCACGTGTACTCAACAAATTTCCTTCCTACTCTACTCCTTTTTACAGGGTTGATCATTACATAAATTTAGGGTTGGGTTATGCTCGAAAAGAACTAGTTCGTATTGTGTTGTGATGTTCCACCGTGTTGGAAATCAGTGTTTATATGGTAAATGCACTTTTATATAACGCTTTTCTTGTCTTCCGACCACTCAAAGCGCTTTACACTACATGTCAGCATTCACCCATTCACACACACATTCATACACTGATGGGCAGTCTGGCATGCAAGATGCCAACCTGCCCATCAGGATTTAATCTAAATACTCATTCACACACCGACGGCACAGCCTTCTGGAGCAATTTGGGCTTTAGTATCTTGCCCAACGGGACTGGATCGAACCGGCGATCTCTCGATTAGTGGACGACACGCTCTACCTCCTCAGCCCTGATCCAAACAGCCACACTTGAAGGCAGAGTGGAAAGCCAGCTGTCATAAAGTCCTGACACACCAAGCCGACGGTCGGTCGTCGGACAGTTTGGGGCTGTCGGTGAGGGTCTGTCGGTCTAGTTTTTGCGGTGTGTCCCGCACCGTCGGCTCTAGTCTGCCCGCGTCTGAAGCTTTTCGGCCGTATCAGCATGGTGAATCAGCGGTGGCGTCTGTCAGTGAGAGAAATCCCTCTGATTGGGCCATTCTGCTTCATTACTTTTACTTACTTTGTAAATTACTTGTAACAGAGTATCTTTACACTATTGTTACTTTTACTCAAGTACAATATGTACTGTATACACGCTTTTACATCAGTGATGCTCAGAACTTCAGTTTATAACAGTTTTGTCTCTAGTACTGCACTTTTGGTATTGTATTGTTTCATTTGAATTACTATTTATTGTCATCATTATTAGTAATGGAAAACTGTAGCAGTATTAGTAGTGGTGGTAGTGGTGAATACATTTTAAACTTTATTTAGATAATAATTGAGGTTTCAGAAGTGGACCAGATGTTTACCCTCTCTTAGATAATCTAACAGGTCATTAGACTTTTAAAACATGTTTTGCCTTTTACTTTTTTATTAAACCTGTATTTATTGCATGGTTTGGACACTCAGGTCAGTCAATTTGACTCTTCTGCCTTTAGACCTGGAACTATATGGCTTCTCTGTGCTGATATGGACAATTTCAGATAATTGATTGAAGCAATTAGTCTTTTCATAACCTAATTTCCTAATCTGTCATAACCTAATTTGCTAATCTGTGACAGACGACTATCCATTCAACCCAATCACATGGTCCTTATATACACATTACTCCTTACTTTTTCAGGATTTAAAACACCTTTAAAGCAGCACTTAACTGAAAGCTGCAGCAATGAAGTCATTTGGATTTGCAGCTGATCTGATAGAAACATAATAAAACACCGACCCACCAGTCTGAAGCCACTTTGTTTCACTGTGAGAGCAGCTGAGATAACACAGAGTGGACTGCAGTGTTTTTGTCATATTTTTGTCAAACAACAACAAGCTATCATGTTGTAAAACAATGACGAAGTGGAGTCGTCGTAAAGAAAAGGATCAGAAATGACATGCAGTAAACCTTTGCTCTGTGTGCCACCGCCCGAATATGCATGGACCATAACTGTAATGTATATATGACGGAGTAAGTACATTTATTTTACTTAAGTACAAATTTGAGGTACTTGTACTTTACTTAAATTCCATGTCACTTCCACTACAATTCAGAGAGAAATGTTGTACTTTTGACTTCACTACATTTGTGTGACTGCTGTAGTTATTTTACCAAGATTCTTCCAGCAAATATGAAGAATAAGAATTATTGCTATATATTAAACAAAGCAACAGCATTGCAGTTAAAAGAAGCAATAACGCTATATTTTACAGGACCCGTTATTTCCCAGTAATCTCCTGGAAAGATATAAATATTTTAGTGCAAATTAAAGGAAAAATATGGATAAAGTTCTGAGACAGTTATTTGTGTTGAATTAGTTGTGCTTAGCTTATAAAGAGTCCGTGATTTGCATAGATTTCCATGAAGGAATGACTAAAATCATGACGGAGGCTGTGTGGCGAAATGCGGCCTGTGGCGAGCTGCCATGCAATGTCTATGCAAAGCTGCGAGTGAAAAGCGAGCTGAAGTCGTTTGTTTCTGCGGCGAAATCCGGCCAAACAAAAGTTGTGAAAAGTTGAACTCTTTGAGGTGAAGGGCGGCCGGAGAGGACCCGCAGCCAATCAGGAAACAGATCATGTGACTCCTGTGACATGTTGACCTATTGTTACAAATCATTTCTTCCCGCCTGAAACACATGAACGCGCCTCCCGGCTGCAGAAAAATGTAATTAATTAATTCAATTATATAGTTCTTTCGGATTACTTTACAGCTACACATCAGCAGGAATTATGGGAAATTATGGGAGCTGCAAATTAAACATCTCGACTATCTACAACAACAGTATAATGCAACTTACACATTTTTGCATCGATTGTAAAAATCTAACAGTATATTAGGTGTTTGGTCATTTTCTTTTATGTATTGAGTACTTTTGATGAAGTGTATTTTATTAATTTTTCAATGCAGGACTTTTACTTTTAATGTAGTATTTTTAAAGTGTGGTATTGCTACTTTTACTTAAGTAAACTACCACTGAACACAGCCAGAGACTGTAAATCTGAAGCAGAAAGAAGTAGGATGAAAAGATGAACAGGAAGGGGAAACAGATGGACCAGAGATGAAAACAGTGTTTACGGTCAAAACAAATTTAATGATTCAAAGAAGGGAGGTGTGTAGCATCATATATGAGCTAATTACGTAAAAAAAATTGATATGTGGGAGGTTATTCAGAGGCCCAACGATGATAAGGGATCCTCTGGGCCACTCTGCAAAAAAGTGGGTGTGTATTTGTGTGTGTATGTGTGTGTGTGTGAGGGCTGGACTTTGTTCTCAGCTATTCCCAGTGTTTGAGTTTATCACAGACACAATCATTTTCAGCAGAGAGTGTTGCCTCTGACTTCTGAGATTCTGTGCAGCTGCTGTATTAATCCTGAAATAAACCTTAAAGTTAACTGTTTTTGTTTTTTTAAAGGGTCTGTGGAGGGTTTTTGTTTTGTTTGTTTTTGAGAGGCAGCCATGATCAGCCGTAACTTCAAGAATGTGTTGGTGGTCTCTGTGGGGTTTCTGTCTCTGTTCACGGCTTACGGAGGCCTGCAGAGTTTACAGGTAAGTGGAAGAGTTTATTATTTATTATATAGAGAGGAGTTATGATGTATTGTTAGTTAGTAACATGGGGACTTTATGGGATTCCTTCATGGGTTGAGTTATGAAGGGTAGGGATGTCACGAGAACCGATACTTCGGGGACCAAGTCAATGCCAAAATTCTAAAAACGTGACGGTACTCGTTTTCTACAGTACCGACGGTACCGTACGATGCCCACAGGGTCACCAAATGCTGCTGCTTCTGTCCTCTGCTCTGTGTCCCAGTTTGACACACACACACACACAACAGTGCCACACAGCAGCAATATCCTGAGATGCAGAGATCCTCTATGTTCTAGAAGAGGATTCACTCGTGTGGGGAAAAAAAAACTGAACTGAACTGAACAAACTGATCAGAGATCTTTTATTGATTTGTTCGAGAAGAGGATTCACTTCGTGAGGGGAAAAAACTGAACTGAACTGAACAAACAAATCTTTTGTTGCTTATTGCGAAATCTCTGAAAAGGAGTGTTTTTTTCTTTTCTTTTATTTATTTCCTGTGAATGTTCTTGGGACTTGCATTTGATTATCTTACACTTAACTCCCCAGATCCACTTTGTTTGAACCAATCCAACAGCATCCAATAAAGTTTCAGGAGAAAACCGATGAAGAACTAACGTTATGTTACTGAGCACCAGTTGGATCCAGTTACTCTGCTGTTAAAATGACGTTACATTTGGTGAAGAGCGCATATGGCTTGTTTAGGAATCGAGACCTGAGTTGGGACTTGAGTGCACAGACTTGAGACTTACTTGTGACTTGCAAAACAATGACTTGGTCCCACCTCTGGTAGCCTATACCCAGTGAAATGTCACCATGTCAGTGAATTTAAACTACTGCTTGCAATCTGAGGATATATAAAGACACTTGTACACATTACATGGGATTTATTGTTTTTTTTTTACCGTGGTATCGAATTTGGTATAGAGAATCGTGGAAATTCCCTGGTATTGGTATCGACTACTAGATTTCCGGTATCGTGACATCCCTAATGAAAGGTCAACTAGTTAAGGGAATTTGAAAAAAAGACCAAGAGCCTTTTTTTTTAATATAATTAAAATAAGAAATAATGGGTTTTAGAAGTTCCTATCTCCATTTAATTTCATTATATCAGAACATTTATTAGTTTTATCCCGTAAAATAAGATGAATTTTTCATTAAAATGCCTTAAAAAAGTAGCGTTAGTATCAAGGCATTTATTCATGGTGGGACATCTTGTTAAGGGAATTTCCTAAAACAGCTTTTGTGCACCATTTACAGCGTTACTTACACGTTATTCATGCGTAGACTAATTTGTGTATCGACAATTAACTTGTTAAATGTACTTATTCATTCCATTAACTGACATTTGACCGATTAACATTAAATCATACTTAATTTCATAATTATAGGAAAGCATAACAGCTTTTTAATGTACACTTAAAATGCAAAATAATGTGTGTTTTGTATTAGTTTTAATGTTAGTTTCCCTTTTTGCCTATAATTTCATTATATTATAACATTTGTTTTAACCCTTAAATGCCCTGTATTTTTAATTAAATTAAGATTTAAAGTACAAGTAATACAAATAAAAACAATAATACAAAACAAAAATAATAATGCCTTTTGTGCATGATTTACAGAGTTATTAATTGTTGTTAAAGTATCACTTCACTGCTGTGTTTTTTGTTTTTATTCTTTATTCCTGTGTGTATCGGTGTTTTTTAAGTGTCGTATAAGCTACTGGGTGCGTAAATCTTCCTCGGGATGAGTAAAGTATCTGTCTATTTAGCTCGTTAAAATGTCTTAAATCCGTTACTTTACATAACTTCTTAGTTTTGTAAACAGTTTTGGTTGGTAAACATCCAACTGCAATATTAATGAATTTTAATGAATGTATACGCTTCAGATTGATGCTACTTTCCTTCTAATCATCAATGGATGGAAGTATTTTGCCATCATGAACTGAACTGACCTTCCCTTCACTAACATTGGTCCTCATGCAAGAAGCAGTCGTAGGAACAAGACAAAAGTCAAAGAGGTTTAGGATAAGAATAAGAAACTGTTGTTGCATGAGGTCCGTTGTCCCCTAATGAAGACTCCCGTCCATGTGTGTGTGTGTGTGTGTGTGCAGAGCAGTCTGAATGCAGAGCAGGGGATGGGCGTGGCGTCTCTGAGCGTCATCTACGCCTCCATCATCATCTCATCCATGTTCCTGCCTCCCATCATGATCAAAAATCTGGGTTGTAAATGGACCATCGTTGCGGGCATGGCCTGCTACGTCTCCTACTCCTTTGGAAACCTCTACCCTGGATGGTAATCAATCAGTCAATCAATGAAATCTTCACGCTGTTAGATTAGTTATCGCTCATTATTTTATTATATTTCTGCTTTCTTAGTAAGTTTCCTAAGTTTGTAAATTGTAATCTGAAAAGTAACTAAAGCTGTCAGACAAATGTAGTGGAGTAAAAAGTACAATACTTGCCTCTGAGATGTAGTGGAATAGAAGTATAAAGTTGCGTAAAATGAAGCCTAGTAGTGTTTCGTTAGGTCATTGACAATCTAATGACCATGTTTGAAAGTTGGTTCACCCAAAAAAAACAAAAACATGCACTATTTTCTCTCACCACAAATTTAACTCCCAAATTGAGCCTTTACACACCGACAAAAAAGTATGCTGAGAGGATTTCTGAATGTAGTCCAGCTAGCTTAAATGTAACTTGGTGTGATACGTAGTCTCACACTCCTGCACTCAGCTGCATCCCACCAGTGTAAAACCCTTTGTAGAGGACGTCTCAATTAGATACTAAATGACGTGTGTTGACTGTCAAAGTATTTCAGAAAGCCTGCTAAACAGTATTTAAACCATGGGACACAAACACAAACAAGCTTTGAAAAGCAGATTATCAAAACTGCCCATCACAAACCTGCTCCTACCACTGATACTACCAATTTAGTGAGCATTGATTTGGTGATTTGTAGGTCAAAAAGACTAAAATCTGGTCTGAATTGGGTTGAAAAGTACAGTTTTAGGGTCTAATTTACATTACAAGTTACAGTTTTACATGTAACGATTGCTATAACAGCATTTCAATTACTATATTTTGTTCTGCTATAACAGTAATGTAGACGCCTTAGAAAATGTCCACTTTTCATAACATAGACATCGTTTCACAGGTGTAAATATAGACAGTGCGGGCAGTGTAAATTAACAGTGGTGTGATCAGGACCAGCTCATGCACTTTTGCCGCTCGAGGTTAAAACCAATTATGCCGCTCCTCTATTTGCAACGTACAATACCACCAACAAAACGCAAAGACCAGTATGCCAGCGTGCACTGGGGCCCAATAAAGCAAAAACCAGCAACAACACATAATTGCCAAAATGCCATATACATAACGCAAATTGCAACGCTAGTGTGCTCAGTGTCAACAATATCTAAGTATGCAAGTGCAGCGTGATTGAGACATTCCTCAGCAAGTCATGTGCTGACAGAACGTGTAACCTAGAGAGCCTGCAGTTACTCTTATTGGTTACTTTGCAATTTTGCTCATGAATAATTGGCCCACATTACGCTGGCCTTGCCAAAGTGCCGCCTTAGGCAAATGTCTAGTTCGCCTATATGGACGGCCCAGCGCCGGGTGCCATTTGCTATATATGCCAAAAGGCAAAGCCATGTACGTCATGGTTTTCCTTTTTTTTCTCGGTGACATAGTCAGTAGTGAATTATATGTTTATTCTACATAAACTATAAAACCTAAATAAACTGTAAAAAAAGCTATTCAATTAAATAAATATTTTTTTATTTTCTTTGGTATTTTTGTCATATACAGATACAGATATGCAATGATAATTGCTGGGTAATATGTATGTTGACGTTGTCCAATATCAAGTCTCTATTTGATCATGTGACAAGACGATGCGATGATATGTGTGTGTTTATGCCACATAGGCCCCGTCATAATAGTGTGCACCAGGGCCCATCGTACTACCTTACGCCCCTGCATCGTTATGACTGCAAATCATCAGTGTTGCAACTAATGATTATTTTTCATTATCAAATAATCTCATTATCATTTCGTTTTATAATGAATCCATTTAAAACAAGAGAAAATTATGCAAAATGTTCATCACAATTCATCCCAAAGCCCACGGCAACATCTTCAAATTGCTTGCAAACAGCATCTCAAACCCTAAAGATATTCAGTTGAAGTTTGTATAATACAGAGAAAAGATATAAATCCTCACATCTGAGGAGATGAAAATAGCAAATCTTTCCCATTTTTACACGTTAAATGACCAAAATGATTCAAATCGCTTATCGAAACGGTTCATGAGTAACTGAAAATCAACAAATCGTTTCTACAACTACTGTTCAAATGCTGCAACAGCAACTTCTTATATCACCACTATTACTAGAACTACTGCAAGATCAGTCTACTGTTCCTTTTGTTCTGGTGTTAATAAAAGCATTCATTCCCTTTTGCTCCCTCACACAGGTACACCCTCATGCCCACCTCAGTGATCCTGGGTTTGGGTGGCTCCCCCCTGTGGTCGGCTAAGTGCACCTACCTGACCATCTCCGGGAACGTGCAGGCTGCCAGGGATGGCAAGAAAGGATCTGATGTCATCAACCAGTACTTTGGCATCTTCTTTTTCATCTTCCAGTCGTCCGCCGTGTGGGGAAACCTCATGTCGTCGCTCATCTTTCAACAAGACACCAACATAGGTAGGAAGTCCGCTGGAACTGAATCACATAGAGGAGATGTTAGTGATAAATGCGTGAAAATAAACCTACACACTTTAATACCAACAATAAGTTATGTAGAGCTGCAACTACTAGCTTCTTAAATGTGAATATTTTGTGGTTTCTTTACTCCTCTATGACAGTAAACTGAATATGGTTACAGTTTCACTGGAACTACATAGCAGGTGTCCATTATCAGGAATTAGTGGACACCCTGCAACCAATCAGAATCGAGTATTCACCCAGACCATGGTATAACCTTGAGTATAGTACTTGAGTAAATGTACTTGCATCCTGTGTGTACCTGATAACTGCTACACAAACCCATCAGTGGGCAAGGTCTAACTGCTGGCTTACAGGGTTTTTTATGGGTTCAATTGAAAAGAGAATAAGAGAGGGTGTGTGCAGTGTATCATATTTTATTGGTGTTAATGCTCTCCTTAGCTTATCAGTGACGGGTACTGGTTGAGGGACATTTCTTGGAAGAGGAAGACGACTCTGCTTTTTATTACATTTTTATTTCCGTACTGGTTTGGAGCACGATGTTTAGATGGAAATGCGTTTGTTTTATTATCTTAAATGATGACAGTATATGGAGGTAGGAAATGTTCAAAACAGGCCTTTGACTCCGCAGTTTCTACATGAGATGTCTTATGTATCATCAGTGTTTTCTCTTTAAAATGTGCCTCTTATAACAAAGAAACACATCCGACAACAACGTTTACAATACAATGTTCATTGAATTAGATACTTGATGGGAATCTATGCAAAATGATCACTTGAAATATTAATATTTTCATTTTTAAGTATATTAAAGTTTTGTTTACCACCATATTATATGGATGCTCATCATCCTTTAAAAGGGCCTGAATATGTTTTAATTTTGTCATTTTGGTGGGAATCTTTTGTCCTAAAAGAGCATTAGATAAGAGCATTTTTTTCCCAGAAACAAAAAGCATTTCCACCATTAATATAAACTGTTTTTATTTGGCAACAGCTCCTTTCTTTCTTTATGTTATTGATAAAGAGTATATATTTATTTTTTATTTGTTTTTTTATTCTGACAGCTTTCATCCCAGATGAGCAACTGAAGTCTTGTGGAGCGGCTGATTGCAGCCTCAATATCAGCATCAATGGCACGACCATCAGACCTGCTCAGGAACTGGTGACGATACTCGTCGGATGTTACATCGGTAACGCAAGCGTTTACTTTGGCATCATAATAAAAGACTGAACGAGGGTGTTCTTCCATAACAGTGTAGGATTTTCTATAAAGTCCCCTAAATATACAGGCAGCAACAAAGAGGGTTTTATTTTAATTGTTTGATTACTTTTCAACCATTCAATTTATAATTTATGCATAAAAATGGCTACAATTTGGTTAGTTTAGGGCTGCTATGGTGGCACTCTCATCCCTCTACTGTTGATTTGCTAATAAAGGCATATAATGTAAAAAAAAAATCAGAGATATTTTGGGAAATACACTTACGGTATTTGCTTTCTTTCTGAGAAAAGAAAAACTATAAATATAGATAAGATGGTTCTTTGTTTCACATCCTCTTCTAACTCGCTACCTCATGCTGTTTTATAAAACTGGCTGAATATTTTTGCATATTTAAAATTTTTTTTTAGATAGGCTCTGTTGCCATTTTTTTTCCATAGGATGACACTAATTATTTAAAACATTATTTTTGGGGCATTTCTTTCCTGCATTTGCTGGTCTTATAGCCGAGATACCAACAGGGAACAAATGGAGAGGGGTTTTCATCCATTTTAATGGACAGAGAGAAAGATAAATTCCTATATTTTTTTAGTTTTATTAAAGAACTAAAATATTGATCCCTAAACATATTGTTTGTACATTAGCTTTTACAGTGAAGCCAGTGTTAAAATTCTAATTATTAAAACTCCTATTTGTAACTTTCAGAAATGCTTGTTAACAGCGACACCTGTGGCGGTTAAGTCAATGAAAGTCAGCGTCGGGCTCGCGCTTGCTCGCTATAAATAGACATGAACGAGCATCGCTCAACACAGTGAGGCGACACACGTCAGCTAAAACCACAATATCACTCTATATTTCAGCTGCTTGGCAGTAATGTTAGCTGACCAGACGAAGGTCTCTCCATGAATCAGTGCTGATCCTAGTGTTGGCTTTTCCTGCTTCAGCGCAGGCTGAGGCAGCGGGCTCCGCAGCGAGTAACGTTATCGCCTCCGCCCGCAGCTGGAGGAAACAGGGAAGACACCGGCACCCGGTCGGTAACGAGACGACAACGTTTCTTGCTGCGGAGCCCCGTCACTTCACAAGACACGGGAAACCTCTGTTGGTCTGGAGGAGCTGCAGCATTTATTTCTCCACAAACGTCCACTGTACATTCACTAGATATTCTCAGAGCTAAACTAACTCTTCTGCAGTGTGTAGTGAGCGCGCGTTCACGTCTAGAGGTGGAGCGAGTACGCGAGAACGCTCGCAGTGTGTCTGAGTGAAGGCAAGCAGGCAGAGGAGAAGTGGCTCCGGCCACACGCGAGCGCGCATATGCGAGCGCAGATGTGTCCCGACCCCGTACATTTATACGCTTAAAAAGTTACAAACAGTCCCTGTAAAGGTGCTAAATTTGAAATTCAGAGGCTCTCAACATGGTGACAGCAGCTGTAGCAGCTAACAGTGCAAACAACGGCAACAGTGCTGACAGAGATAACGATATCTACCTGAGGGGGAACCGGAGGGAGGGTGTTACGCTTCCACAACGATGACATGGATCGGGGTGGCGCTATCGGCTATATGGCCAGTGGGGCACATTCACATGCACTAACAAGCACTAAAAGGCACGCACTGGCCGGCCTGGCTACGTAAACAAAGCACAGACGAGCTTTGATTACAACACACACACACACAGAGTGAGAGTGACTTCATTCTCTGCACATTACAAGTAGTCGTTTGATGCTATATTAATGCAGTCGGTGTCGTCTGCCCTGTTGTTGTGTGGCAGGTGTGGGTTTGCTGGCCATGATCATCGTGGCGGTGTTTCTGGACAACATTGACCGGGAGCAGTCCACTCAGTTTCGTGGGAACCGGGAGCCGTTCTGCCACACCTTCCTGGCCACGTTCAGACTGCTGAAGGACTGGAGGCTGGTGACCCTCATCCCTCTCACCATGTACAGCGGCTTCGAACAGAGCTTCCTCTCTGGAGAGTACACCAAGGTGAGGAGGTCGACACCACACGTGGATTAGTAACTATGTTGTCTCATATTTTTACTCTTCCTCGTCAAGGAAAGCACCTACATTACCCACAATGCAACTCGGTAACTTGGCAACAGTTTGGTCCGAGATTGGTGTGTCATGCTAATAGCAGCTAATGTAGCCTCGATTAGGAGCGTGATACAGAGGTCTGGTAAGCTCACTACTTCCCAACTCCACACCCCCAGATTCTTTATTTTTACTTTCAAACTTGCAGTCTTCCACCGCAACCAACGTCGACTCAAGTGACATCACTTGAGGCATATGCAGTAGCGCTCCCTAAAGATCTGTATACAGACTTTGATGTGTAAAATCGGCAAAGTTCCCCTTTAAATAAGCTACCAAAGAGTCATGCTATTATCTGAACTACGTCAACTTTCTTGCGTTCTTTCTATGACCTGATAGGCTCATATTAAGTAAGACCTGCCCACTTGAAGTTTGGCAACCAATCAAAAAGGAGAGATGGTAACCTGTGACTGAGACAACAAATGTACACAGATAACTGTAAATCGTCAGTTTTTATAGATTTCTTGGCCATGAAGCTCTATTAGTCTTTGATTGTTAACCACTAGGGTCAGAAGAACTCCCTCACAGGTGTTTGTGTCCAATATTTAGTCTCCTTTTGGCCAACTAAAATATCTGGGTCTTTACGTGATCCACTTTTTCTAAAATGTACTAACTGGATATATATGTGAGATTTGATTTAAACATGTGACATATTAGATATATAAATAACTAGCTTTGTAAATCCATGTTGTGTTTCCTTGCAGAACTATGTGACGTGTGCTTTGGGGATCCATTTCGTCGGCTATGTGATGATGTGCTTTGGAGCCGCTAATTCTCTTTGCTCCTTCCTCTTTGGGAGACTCGCTCGGTACACCGGGAGAGCCGCACTCTTCTTCTTGGGTAAAATCTCTTTTATATTTATATACGATTTTGCCTAATAAAGCATTCACTATGTTGAATGTTGCAAATGTTAATTTTGCGCATATATGACGATGCCACCATAATATCTGAATAAAAGTTTATTTATTTATGCAATCAGAACAGTAGGCTCTGCATTTGCATTTATCACAGTACCTTTAACATCCAAAATCATAGCACAAATTTTTTGTGCAATCTGAGACACTGTCTGCCACGAATCTTTGCATGTAAACTATTAATTAAAAATCAATACAATGTTTTGTGAGAATCGATAATAGGAGTGGGAAAAAAAAAATTGATCCACCTATGTATCGTGATTTTTTTTTACGATTTTGAAATAGATTTTTAATGCCAGAATCGATATATTTGCTTCATTTGAGTCTATGCGGAGGTAGAAGGAAGTTACTGCTTTTATTGTTGTAGTCTGAGTAACGTGACGTCAAATCCGTTCCGTATCCGTCAACCAAAACAAACCGCAGTGAGTTGAAACGACAAAGCAGCAAATGGAGGAGTGTCGGCGTGGATAAGACCTGCACCTTTGGGTTTCACACATTGCCAGGAAAAGCAGAGCTAGACATCATGACTAAAGGTGCATGTTAACTCTGTCATGGACAGGAAACGTTATCATATTGCGGTAACGTGCAGTCAAGCCAGCCATCACTCTCATCTCCGTGGTCAAATCGTCCGACACTACAACTGTAGAGCACCCTTATACTGACATTTATGTTAAATGCATTCAAACGGCTCCGATGGAGCTGAACATGGATGTTTAAAGAGAACAGACCTGACGGGAGAGCTAAGTTAGCTTGGTGAAGTTAGCTGAAGTATACACATGTGACTACGTCCGGTTTTCAAAATAAGGTGTTAACAAAGGGAACTGTATATACAAAATGCATATATAGAAATAAGATTGATTGGATTATATTCATCGGAAGCATAAAAAATTACATGTCCCTTATAAATTAAAAAGAAAATACCACTAAATTGTGAGGGAAATGTCTATTCTTTGATTTTTGGGTTGCAGGATAAAAAATGATAAATAATGCCTGACAATAACTGATAAATTTGACTTCAGGACATCTCTGACTACATACATGCTGAAAATCAACATTTTACTGTATTCATTTAGATATTTTCCAAAGTAAAAGAAGTGTATGATTCAACTTTTTCCCATGGTCTAGCGTTAAAAAATCGCAATAAATCGCAATAAATCGTAATATGGAATCACAATACTTCTAAATCGCAATACATATTGAATTGGCACCCAAGTATCATGATAGTATCGAATCGGGAGATAGTATCGTCCCAGCCCTAACCATTACAGTATCACAAAACATAATATCGCAATACTCGTGTATCGATATGTTCTTACACTCCTACTTTATGAAAAACCTGATGTGAGTGAACTTCTGACGTATGTCTGTCCATTTTCAGCTGCACTGGCCAACTTTGCCTGTATCATAGCTCTCTTGTACTGGAGGCCTCATCCTGACGACCTGCCTGTCTTCTTTGTGTTTCCTGCTCTGTGGGGTTTGTCGGACGCTATCTGGCAAACTCAGACCAACGGTAAGAAACTCCCATCAGTCTTGAAATGTAACTGAGTATGTTCATTCTCCCCAGAGGATCAACCCTTTTCATTTGAGTCACTCAAAAAGCTTCCCCTCTAGCCTCACAACTTGTAAAGGAAAATCGAAAATCTTCTTCTGCTTTCTGTCCCGCAGCTCTTTACGGCGTCCTCTTCCCACGGGACAAAGAGGCAGCATTTGCCAACTACCGTATGTGGGAGTCACTCGGTTTCGTTATCGCCTTCGCCTACAGCACCTTCATATGTGTGGAGTATAAACTGTACATCCTGATGGCCGTTCTGGTGCTGACCGTCATCACTTACCCCATAGTGGAGTACCACGAACACAAGAACCCCACACTGCCCATTGAGGAGGGGACCTACCTGAATAACAGCAAAGAAGCCATTCAAAAAGACGAAAACAAGATTGTTTGCCAGACAGCAATGTAGAGACTGATTTCAAGAGTTGTTTTTGTTTGTTTTACATCCTCATCTGGCAATTAAGCTGCTAAATATGTGTCTAATTCTGATGCAAAAATGTTCAAATTACTCTGAATGAACTCATAAATATGTGATGAGAATGATGAAACTTCAATCAGAAACTTGTCCACTAGTGTTGGTCTTTAGTGGAAACAAACAAGGCATTTCACTCTGACAACGCAAAGCAATAATACATATTTGATTCAATGATGAGTTTTTGTACCTTTTTTTTTTTTGTGAAATATTTTGTATTGTGTGTCATTTATCGTCTGCAATTATTAAACCAACACATTTTACGATGCAGTCTTGTTTCACATCTTTATAAATATTACTCTACTGTAACTGAAAATGATATACTGTAAATTTTAAGAGTTTAAAAATGCAAAATAAATATATTAATATTTTAAGCTTTGTGTAAAAATTCTATATAATTCTTTACATGCTTTTGTCAAACATACTGGCGTGTTTGTTGACGTTGTCAGAAATGGCGGAGGCCATGGAAGTTCATATTTCTGTGCATAATTAGTTAATATATTGTAATTTTAGTCGGATATTGTTTTTCTTCGTAATTTTATAATAGGTCTCATCTTTTTCCTCTGTCATTATGCCTTTGCATTTACTGCATTATGTTACCCACTTGCTAGCTTGCTAAACTGTTAGCCTCTGTGGCTTCTAGACGCAGACATTAACGTTAACATTGCCGTTGCTTAACAGCGGCGTTCTCGCGACCACTTGATCGCCACGTGTATCATGTACATGACTTCCCATGTTGTAAACATGAGCTCACAAGTTTCATTTCAAGGCACCATTAGGGTTAGGGATAAGGGTTGGTTCAGGTTTGGGTAGGGGGAAACGCTTATCGACCGGAAACTGTATTTGAAACAACACCTGCGCATGCATTTCTGCCGCTCTCGGCAACATGCCATACCAGCAACCACACACAAAGGCCAATATGCCATACACATAATGCAAATAGCAACGCTTATCGTGTTCAGTGTCAACAATATTAAAGAGACTGTTTGTAACTTCTTAGACGTATAAATCATTGCGGGTCGGTGTCCCATGCGCGCTCGCGTGTGGCTACGCTGTTCAGACTCAGACTCCAACACAAACTACACGGAAGCACCAAAACCGCAAAGTTATATCTAGTGAGGTCAGTCTTGCTAAACAGTGTTGGCCGCGGTCGGAGGACGCGGGGGAGACCGTAGCTTTGGTCTCCAGGACCGGAGTCTCTGCTCCGCTGCCTGCTTGCCTTCATTCACACACCGCGCTTGTTCTCGCTCAACTCGCCCCACCTCACGTGCATGCGCGCATACTACACACTGCAGAAGAGTTAGTTTAGCTCTGAGAATATCTAGTGAATGTACAGAGGACATTTGTGGAGAAATAACTGCTGCAGCTCCTCCAGACCAACAGAGGTTTCCCATGTCTTGTGAAGTGACGGGGCTCCGCAGCGAGAAACGTTAACGTCTCCGACCGGATGCCGGTGTCTTCCCTGTTCCCTCCGGCCGCGGTCGGGAGGCTGAAGCAGGACAAGCCAACACTGGGATCAACATTGATTCATGGAGAGACCTCCGTCTGGTCAGCTAACATTACTGCCAAGCAGGTGAAATATAGAGTGATATTGTAGTTTTAGCTGACGTGTGTCGCCTCACTGTTTTGACGGATGCTCGCTCACATTCACGTAGCGCATGCACACGGACGCTGACTTCCGTTGACTTAACGGCCACAGGTGTCGCTGTTACAACAAATTTCTGATTCTTACAAACAGTCCCTTTAAAGTGTGCGGGCATATAGTATGTGCGCATTTAGATGATCCATATAATAACGTACCAAACTGCATAATAACTTCAATAACCTGGTTCCAAATTCTTTTCAGCAGAGCCATGACAGCATCATGTAGAGCTATTTTTCGAAATAATCCAAATTTTAGCTCCTCAAAAAAAGAATAATACCAGTGCAAATCTTTTTTCATGTGTGTCAAACAAACACACACACATATGAAATGTGCACAAATAAGTTTTATCAGCAACTTAAACAACAACTACAGAGCAATAAAGCTTACCTTTTCACACCTGACATCTGCATGCTAGCAGCTAGCACCTGCTGCCTCTTCATTAATTAATTAACATATCTAAACAACTAATCGCCCTGTTTTTGGGAGTACTTGCTCCTTCAATAGTCTCCTCTCTCTATTCAGATAATCTCAGTAGTTTAGACATGCTGCAGTACTTCTTTATCCTCACATTGCATTTGTTTTGGCTTTTTCCATAGAAGAAGACAATCGAACATGGCTATGGGTAGGCAAGGATACCCATTGGCTCCTGAGAGCTAGGGGGCGGGATCTGTCTGCAGGTGCAGAGTGATTGACACATTCCTCAGCGAATCTCCTTGGCACTCCATGCTAGGTGACGCGTGCTTACAGAACGCGTCACCTAGCATGGAGTGCCAAAAGTAAAAGTACTCATTATGCAGAATGACCCATTTCAGAATAATATACAATATATAATGTTATTGGATTATAATTATTGGTGCATTAATGTGTCTATCACTTTAATTCTGAAGCTGCTAAAGGTGGGGCTAAGTTTACCTATTTTATATACTACAGGGTAATTAAAACCATAATAATGTATCATAATTTACTAGTTGATTATATTTTGTATAAATAATCTGAATCTGCAAAGTAAGCTACCAAATAAATGTAGTAGAGTAAAAAGTACAATATTTATCTCTGAATTGTAGTGTAGGAGAAGTATAAAGTAGCATAAAGTCGAAGTACAAAAACCTCAAAATTGCACTTAAGTACAGTACTTGAGTAAATGTACTTAGGTTACATTTCACCACTGCAGCACTAAAAAAAACATGCCATGTCAACATGAAAAAAACATTCACCAAATTTTCTTTACATTTCTCCTAAAATGTTACGACTTTGTGGAAATCTCAGATTTTTTTCTTCCTAAATTGTCTGTAATTTTCTTTTTTTCCCCATCACATAATAAAACATTTATCCTGTTATCAGGACTGTGATGCACCACAGTTCACAGTACATTTCTAATGTAGCTAATGTTTAATTTTTTAGCTCATACTGTATAGAGAACTATAGACATCTGAGGTTTTTGTGACAATTACTTTCCTATTAAAGCACTTAAAAATGTGTCACTTTTTCTTAATTGACTTGTTCCGTCTTTCTATATTGTAATTAAATATAAAGAAATGCCCAAAGTGTTTGGATAATTATCTGGACTAAGATTTGGTGTTTTCCCCTCTGTAACCCAGTCTTTGCATTAAACGGATGATTCAGTGACTCGCGAAAAGTCCAAAATAAACAACACCATAATCTGCAAACTGTCAACAAAACCTCCTTCAGGGTAATAAAGAACATACAGGGACAACATGCTGCATTTCAAATGGTGCTTTTATTGCAATGTGTTGCATTCCCACATTCATAGATGTTATAGATTTGTTAGTCAAAGCATCATTTCCTCAAGGTTGGCATCCTCACCTTGGAAAAAAAAATAAAAAGCAGAGGGATCAAATGCACGAGGTGTTTGTGTTTTGAGTGTAGTAGAGAAGTGTGTGTTTGTGTTTATGTGTGTGTGTGTGTGTGTGTGTGTAAACTTGAGCAGCCACGAACATATGAATGAACAAACCTCCAAATTTAGACTTCCAGTAGATGCAAATAAAAAGAGTTTCTTAATTGTCAAACAAAAAGAGTTTTTTTGTTTGTCTATCAGCCTACAGGGCTCTCACTCCCTGCAGGGACTGGACCCGGCCTGAGACTGATTGTCTACAACATTCCAAAGAAAAGGTAGATTTCTTTATATTCACGTTACACACCTGAACAGAGGGGGTTGGGGGGTATTAAAAGAGACAGAGAGAGAGAAAAAGAGAAAATATAACATGCATAAAATTCTCCCAGATGAACATTGTCACTCATATTGTCTTGTAATAGCTGCTCCGATGCCTCTTTTAAAAACAAACTTTACATGAGTGTAATATACAAAACTGGACAAAAATGAGTAAAATGTATAATATATATTTATATATATATTTATTTATATTAATTTGTACAAGGGAGAAAGTGGAACCTTGGTCATTTTTTTCTCAAATTCTCCAGAGAAAGCATCACCGCCCCCCAAAAAACAACACAAAGTGGTGAGTTAATAACAAGCCTTCTTGTAAAGTCTCTGAACCATATCCAACCTCAGTCCCAATACGGCAGCACTTAACAATACTTAACTGATGCTGTTCACATAGAGGAGAGATTAGATTTGAACACCTGCATTAGGAATGAGTGGGAGATTTAAAAGGACTATGGAGAGTCTCAGCGGTGCACAAATACCAAGTTTGGACCAATGACGAGCGAGAATGCTTCATATTTTTTACTACGCTTCAGAAAAAAAAAAAAAAGCTGATTAAAACTGTATCCTCCTTTCATTTATGGAATATATTTCATGCCTCAAATTTCTTTTTTTTTTTGCTAGGAATTTCCATGACACCAAACATGATTACCTACATCAGCCAAATCAGCATCGGCCCAAAACGGTCGTGCACCGGGCATCGGCCCGACCCTATCCTGGACCAAGCATCGGCCCGACCCTATCCTGCACCAGACATAGGTCCGACCCAATCCTGGACCAGGTATCGGCCCATCGCAATCTTGCACCAGGCATCGGCCCAACACGATCCTGCAAAAGGCATCGGCCCAACCCGATCCTGCAATAGTCATCGGCCCAACCCGATCCTGCACTAGTCATCGGCCCAACCCGATCCTGCACTAGTCATCGGCCCAACCCGATCCTGCACTAGTCATCGGCCCGATCCTGCACTAGTCATCGGGCCCGATACTGCACTAGTCATCGGCCCGATCCTGCACCAGGCATCGGCCCAACCCGATCCTACACCAGGCATTGGCCCGACCCCATCCTGCACGAGCCATCGGCCCGATCCTACACCAGTCCTGGTATCATCAGCACACCACAACATATTCCACATTAGGTAGCACAGAAGTAGTGACAAGACAAGCAAAACAGAGAAGACAAGCAACACAGTTGGTGTGTTGTCATTTTATGTCAGTGCACAATTGTTGCTAGATAGCAGAAGTTAAGTCTCACACAACCAGACTTTTACGAATAGAAGCGAGTGTCCACCTTGGTTTAAGGGAAAAACACGTTCAAAGCTGCGTGAAAGTGAATGCCGAGTGGCGGCGGCGGCGGCAGCGGCAGCTACAGAGCTAAGTGTTGACGGTTGCTGAAACTGTGTCGTGAGCAGGAATGTTCTGAGAGTTTAAGCTGGAGGTTTTTTTTAACAGTTCGCCAGGTGTCAGCAGACAGCGCAGAGAGGAAGAGGAGGAGAGGGGGCGTCACCTGAAGAAGATTGGCATAGTATTTATACTGAGGATCGGTTGGTGTAGACAGATAAAGACAGAAAGAGACAGAGACATTACGAAGAAGGTAGAAGGTGTGTACAATTTTTAGTCGTCGTTTGGATAATGGGTATCCACTACAGTCAAGTTCTTCATAAAGAACCTGAGCTATTCATTAATTATCTTGGTACATTCAGGGGACTTATTCTATCTCCAAATACAATACTCATCTGATTGAGACAGTTTCTGATGGCCTTTTCACTCCAAGTAAATCTGATATAAAGTGCAAAATTAGATTGTATTTGCAAATTCCTGGAATAATTTGATTAATCTATGTGTGTAAAAAAGTCATTTAAAATACAGTAAACTTTTTTTTATATTTTTTATAAAGGTGAAAAAAGGTTTAAAAAAACCCTGGTTAACAAGGTTATTATTGTTAAACAGCAAAGGAGCAATCTTTACTGCAGAAAATATATACACGAGGCACCTTAAGTTTGGTATAAAGTATTCAGTTAATGGAAAAAAAAAAAAAATCTTTTTTCCAAGAATGAGATTAAAAGCTGAGAGAGGTCATCAGATATCAACTAAACTCACTAGACTAACTGAAGGGGCTTTTTATCGTTTTGTGTGAAGTAACTATAAATACTTTGCCTATGAAATTAATGATTTTGCTCCAGTGTTAATTCTACATACCCAAGTTAGGAAATGCTTGTTTCAGTAAGGTGCATAGCTATCGGTTGCAATGTTTTCTTTACTTCCTGTAAACGAGTGATAGCACTTCAGGCACAAAAAAGACCTCATTGGCAAAAGTGGAGACGCCTCCAAAGTGACTTCAGGCCACTTTAAAAAAGGACAGATCGTGTCTAGAAAGTAACGAGCGAGGAAAGACGAACATGCGAAACCAACAGCAGCAGAATGTCGCTGTGTGAGGGATCCAAATTAACTAAAAAAAAGGGCCGCTACATTATGTCTTGTCCAGTGATGATGAGGTTTGCATATGATATCCATCAAACATCTTGAAGCTTTGGTCGTTTACTATTGACAAATGCAAAAAAGGCTACATCAGTCAGACAGTTAGAAAATAAAAAAGCCCACTCATATACAACAACAACCAGGCAATGCTTCTCCATAAAACCAAGGCTCCACTCTCCCAGATCTGCTTAAACTTTTGACAACAGAGAAAATTAAATAATATGGCCTTTTTTTTTTTTTTTAAATTAACCCGTACAAAAAGCCAGTCCACACTGCTTCTCTCTCAGTAAAATCACATTCAGCAGTCGCTAAACCATTCTCTGGCATAGTTATCTGAAACACCCACAGGTACTGTGCAGGGTCTAAAGAGTAAAAAGAAGAAAAGAATCAAACCAGGACATCTTCCACTTTTCCATCTTAGAGAACACCAGATATACAGTATTAATCACTTACACACATACATACGCACTCACTGATAGTCATATACATACATACATCATCAGAAAAATAAAAAAGTAGAAAATCAAAACATAAAATAAAAACATGACGGAGGCGAGTAGTTTTTTTTTTTGTTTGTTTTGTTGTTTTTTTACCACAAACTCGGAGCACTACTTTTTTGTTGATTCTGAACAAATACATATTCACATTTCTCTGTTATATACATTATGTTAACATCTTGAAACCAATGTTATAAAAGAACCTTGTACCTATTAATTGTAGTGAGGAAGGAGGGACTTTTCCATAGAATGGCTGTTCCATAATAATAAAAAAAAGATTACATTGGTTGTATTTGGCATGTTTTGATAAGCTGACAGTTGTTTCTGCAGTTAACAGGCTTGTAGAGGAAACCGTTTCCATAGGAATGCCTATTCCACGCAGAAAAGTGAAAGGAAGAAGGGAGGGAAAGGGAGGGGGGGAGGGTTATCAATACTGTATGTGTGAAATCGTCAGAGCAGATAAACAAGAGGAGGCTGAAACTGGCAGAATCCTTCTAAAAGAAAAATACATTCTTCCACTTTGTGCAGCTTCGGTCTCTTCTGAGTATTTTACATCGGCCAAACCGCGGCGCAGGAGCGTCTGACCGGCGAATTCACACTGTGAGAAACTTAATCAGGAAACTTTCAACATGGATGAGGTTTGGTTACTGAAGAAGCTCGTCACCAACTGCAAATTTCTGAGCTTCCTCGTTCCCTGACTGACGGGCCTTATCTTTCTTTATCCAACAGTGCTGCCTTGTAAGTGCAAAATGGACATAAATCTAAGTGCAGGCAATCAAAAGCCTCACAGTCTCTACATATTTTTGTTTTGAATAGGGCTTTCAAAGGTATTAACGTCGTAGCAGAAAACCTAAGGAATCCATCGGTACCAACCATATCATATTAGCTTGTCGCGAAGGAGGTTAGATAACGCTCCAAACTTACGCTAGATTTTGGCGAGGTAAAACTGTCATGGCCATTTTCAAAGGGGTCCCTTTGAAAATGGGTTTTATACAATTTTATTTAAATATCTTTTGGTTTTGGACTTCTGGTCGAACAAAACAAAGAGTGCGAAGACGTCACTTTGGGCTCTGGGGAAACCGTGATGTACTTTTCTTTTTTTCAGACACTTTGGATTAGTCCAAAAAAAGATTCAACAGATTGATCGTTAATGTAAATCGTTATTTGCAGCCCTAAACCCTCAGAATACATGTTTCTCTCTTTGTTTATTTTTAACTTAAGAAGTGCTTGGGAGTCAGCATTGTTGAAAATGATGCAACAAAGCAGACATAAGTGTACATGATTTTTCTGATCAAACAAGCTGCTCACTGTGTGAAAACATGGTCAAAAGTAAAGATTATCAGACACAACTCCTGTCTGATAAACCAATAATGAGGTAATAAAAAGGTGCCCTACTGATGGTTTCTAATAAATATACACACAGAAAAATAGAAAAAATAAAAACCCATCTCAGAAAGTCTCGGTAAATCAGAATATGTTTTGAGTTTCCTGCATTTAGGACTTGTTACATTAAGAAAGATGGCGACTGCTCCTGAGCCTCCGTTTGGCTACACGGTGCGCGGATCTGCACGTAAACACACACAGAGCGTTTCGGCTGAGCACAAAGTGGTTCTCACATCATACAACATCGGAGGAGTCGGTGGGTGGAATGTTGACCTTGCATACTATCCCTCTATATCGGTTGCATACGGTGAAGTATCTCTGTAAAAAAATAAAAACAGTACACAGGAAAGCCCTGTTCCACTGAAGTAGCGTTATGTTGTTGACCTAATGTGAGTGATGAGTTAGGTAGTTGCATTTACAGAAGGGGTGATGAATCCTAATATCTGAATGTGAGGTCTGCGCTGTGTGCAAAACAAAAAAAAAACCCTCTCCACAGATTCCACTACTGTCTCGACACAAGGAAGATAAAAAAAAGAGAAACAAGGATTCACGCAGGAGTAGTTCAATCAGGGAACGTCTGATGTTGTGCTGGAGTAGAGACGTGGCAGATTTGACAGAAGAAAACCGTTGTGGTAGTTACAAATCACTGGGTGTTCCCTAATTTAATTATTCCTGATGTGTGACTTCAGTCCTTATAGCATCCTGCACTTTTGGGCAGAGTGTGTCACGCCTAATATCCAGATCATATGTGCATTAATTTAGTCGTGTATTTAGAAGCTTGGCAGGTTTTTTTTCCTTTTTCTAACTTCCAGGTAAAGTGTAAGTAGCACATCATCATTTTTTGTTAACAGAGGTCTGTTATCGCTGAGAGAGACAGTGTCTGACTGAGCAACAGTAGTCAACAGAAAACTGTGTGTGTGTGTTTAGCCAGTGGAGTGAAGTCTTCATCAGGGAAGGTGGAGGGAGAGGAGGGTTGAATCCCAAACAAAAAACAAAAGAACACTGATAAAACAGGTTTGCAGGAGAAAATAAAAAATTTTTTTGGCGACTCAACCCATCCTGTTTTGATTCAATTTCATGACAGCTTTTTAAAATGAATTATCCATCACATCTTTGTTAGGAACTTCTATTACTAAAACCTCTACTTTAAATGTCATTATATAGGAACAATATCCAAAAAGCGCGTCGTTTTTGTTTGCTGTGACTACGCGGACGAACGTCGATGCGGTTCAGTACCGTTAGCATCACCAGACCGGGTCACGTCATCACAGCAAAGAACACGGTTTAAGGTATTATTATGCTTTTTCTTTTATACAATGGTTACAAACACATGTACTGTCTGAAACGTTTTCTTGAAAGTATTGTACATACATAAGAATAAAAAAAGAGGAGAAAGCAAGAGAAGATGGCTAACTAGCTCCCTGGTTACCACGAGAGAAAGCAAAGCATTTTCCTTTGGAAAGTAGTGTGGCTGAATGGGACGCCGAAGGGAGCGTAGATTCTAGCTATGTTTTTATAATCAATTGCTTTAAAATTTTCACATTTCAGAAGATGGAATAACTTCCTCCTCCGCTGCAACATTACAATATCATGATGCCAAAAATAATCTCCCGTGAGCTTAGGATTTAGAAATAAAAATAAAAACCTGGATCGAATCACATTATACATAAGTCTTTGCTGTTCTGAGTAATTACACTTTTTTTTCTTTTTAAAAAGCAGTTACAAGAGAAGAGTGAGCTCATCCCCAAGTCTTTGTCCTTCTGTACTGTACAATACTACCCGCCTGCATGGTGCACATGGCAAACAACACTGATAGGCCGAGAGATAGCATGAAAGATACACATAGAGAGAGAGAGAGTAAGAGAGAGAGAGAGAGAGAGAGAGAGAGAGAACCCGACAGGGCTCTGTATTCACAGCTGCTGAGGTGAGGGGTAAAATGTGACGGACAGACAGTTAAATAATCATAACAGTCTCTTTTTTATACTTTGAAAAAAATAAAAATAAAACCTCCTCCCGGGGGGAGAAAGACACGTAAGTTCCAAACTGAGCAGCATCCCATCTGTCTCCCATCCATCCATCCATCCATCCATCAATCCATCCTGGCTGTTGTCAAAGCTTGTTCTGATGATCATGAAGATGATGATGACGGTGAGAGCAGAAGATATTAAACAAAAACAATTCAACCAAAAAAAAAAATAATAAAACAGAAGACGTTAATAGAATAATATGTAGAAGAAGAAGCAGAGCTTGGGAAAAACTCAAACTTCCACCAGGCACTGTAGCTGATAGAGAGAGACAGTCACAGAACCAGCTGATACTGAGCTTCTATCCCACAATGCCACAGAGGTCTGAAACCTTAACATTCCCACATCGCTGAGAGACAGGTAGAGGAAAACAAAAACAAACAAATAAAAAGCCAGAGGTGTTGCTGTGTGGGATACCCCCACACTTAAAATGATGAGCTCAGCTGTATGCTGCAACTCATGCTCCCAAGATGCACTGCTGCTGCGACGACGGCCTGACAGAAACCGTCCCATCAGAAAAAAAAAAAAGGAGGCCGGCCCTGATTTGACAGTGACGACAACTTGGCAAATCTACAATGATGTCGCAGTTGTTTTCTTGGGTCAGGAAGCAGGAAGTAGGTCACCAAGGAATGAGCAGCAAGACAACACTGCCTTTAATAGGCTGAGGCAGACAGACAGGTTGTCAGACAGATTAGACAGGCAGGTTTAAATACACTGCTGCTCCTTCTGACTTGAGTCTTTTCTTTTAAAGTACCGGGGGCGGTAAAACAACCAGCCCCGAATCCACTCCGCACAGAAGCGGTAAGGCTGCCACTGACCAGCCAAACCTCTCTGATCCTACTCGTGTGGTCGTCCAAACATCCATCCATCCATCCAAACAGGTGAGACAGAGACAGCAATGGGTCTGGTGCACCGACCTCCGTGGAGGAGGCGTAGAAGTGAGAAGTAGAGGGAGTATAGGAGAGCTTGAAGGGGGTTGTGGGGTCGTCACTCGGTGAGCAGCTGCTGGAGGAGGCTCTTCTGCTGGGCCTGGTTGTTCTGGGAGACCTGCGGTCCGCCGGGGCCTTTCTGGGACGCCGTAGCTCCGATGGCGCCCTGGTTCAGGTAGGAGTCACTGCCAACTAGGTTCACTGTGCACTGGACGTCCGCGAACACCTGAACCTGCTGCACCTACAGAAACAGGAGCAACAGTAAGTACGTTTACACGCAAAAAATATTAAATTTTTTTGCCCTTAATATATCTGTCGTTTGCCAATAGTAAAGGCCATTCTGATGTACTGGTTACCTTTGATTTGAGATTGGGTATCTGCAGGTTTCAGAAACAAAACTTTTAAGAACAAAAAGACGACTAATTGTTGTTAATTAAAATTTAACAACCAAATTAAAAGTAAAAAATCTGGTAAAACCAGCCTATCCTTCACAATCACATGAATTTGTGACACTATGGAGAAAAAAAAGGTTTTAGTGGCATAATGTCCAACATACAAGCAACAGAAGCCACCATAGTATCATCATTTCCAACAAAACTCCAGGGAAATGCACCGCAAAGTCAGGTGTTAGGAGGATGGATGGATGGAAAACACTAAACAGCAACCCATCAAGACAAAAAAAAAATCCTCAAAGAGCCTAAAAGTCACTAACCTGCTGGTCGCTGCACACTGAGCCGACGTTGCTGAGGTTACTGTTGCTCATGCCAACCGGCTGCCCCATGGGAGGTAATGAGCCGACACCACCGGAGCCCCCGGCCATGGAGACGGTGATGCTCATGTTGTTGTAAACCCCCTGCTGGCCAAAAGCCTGCCCTGCACCCTGTCCTGACTGACTGAACAGGCTGCAGTAAACAATGAGAGGAGACACATTACACTAAGGACATGTGGAAGTCATTTAAATATATAAGTTAAATAAACACAATGTAATTTTTGCATTACAGCCTTTCAACTGTGTACACTTCCTAACCTGTTGCTGGCCATGCCCGTCTGTTGCCAGCTCTTCATTTCTGGTGACTGGTAGCCAGGGGGTGGGGCTTGCTGAAGCAGAGGACTCTGGGAGGTGGAGTTTTGAGGGGACAACAACGGGCTGGTCGGGCTCATCTCAGGAGGGAATGGTGGGTCTTGCTGGGTGATAGCTTTGAAAAGAGGAAAAGTAGAAAGGTTAGGTCAGTTGAAAGCGCAGTGTGTAGGATTAAGTGACATCTAAATTTGGGTTTATTTTTAGTATACTTTCTCTCCATCTTTGCTGCTACTGTAAGTGGTTATTGCAGGAGTACTTCTTAAAATGTCTACTTTTATATATTCATCTTATATTCACAACAAAGTGAAAAGATGAAAAGCACCACTGGCATTTTCCCCAACCGAGAGAGCTAATCAACAACTGGATACTGGGTGAATTAAAGGTATAATATGCAGGAAAAAACAATGTATAGACCCACTAAAAGTGTGTAGTTGTATCTATATCTGCAGAGACCTTGCAGCCCTCTGCCTGTATTTTCTTTTCTTCTTATTTTGCTATTTTCAGGACGTTTCTAGGCTTCAGCAATAACGTTTTATTTCTCACTAACGCCGCTCCCTCTCTTCATTCACTCTGTAGCTCGTTAAACCATCGCTGCTCTCTCTTTTCTCTCTCCCTTGTTGAAAAGTGGGGGAGGAGCCAACTTTGAAAGTTGTGCGTTTACAAACAGCAACCGACAACTGTTACATTTATACCTTTAATATTGTAATGTTGAATATAATTATCTACAACAAAGAGTAGCAAAACAAACACTGATTTCAATGGAAAATGTAGTGGATTCTTAGTCTGGTCTGTGGTGGAGGATGTTTGCTTGAACTCACCGGACCCTCCAAACTGCTGAAACAGGCCCTGCGGCAGTGAGGAGTTGACGGTGGTGCTGAACTGGCCCTGCACGGCGCCCATCAGCGTCTGGTTGTTCAGGGGAACTCTGCCGGGCAGCTTGTTGTCCAAAGGGCCCCCGCTCATGGGGCTGAAGCGATTTGGTGAGGTAGGGGATTTTCCCGTCAATTGGTTGTACCCTGGTGGGAAGTTGAACTGCTGTTGCTGTTGCTGCGGTTGAGGTGTTGTTGGGGGACCTTTTGGGATCCTGGCGGTTCCGATGGGCCCGGCGGCTCCGGTCGGAGAACCCGCCATGTTCTGTCTCATCTGCATGACCTTCTGCTGATAAAGCTGGCGCTGGCGGTGCTGGATGCTGTAGAGTTCCCTATGACGCTGGGCCAGCATCTGGGCGTTCAGCGGAGGCTGCTGAGAGATGCGATGGAAAAGAGCAAAGTTAATACAATTCACCTCGTAATTCAGGAGGTCACCCGTACACAGAGAACCTGCAGCTTTCAGAAAGCCACGTTTAGACTTCTAAGTTTAGTAAAACACCTGAAGGCTCTCTCAGTTAAACTGAGAGAGGAAAGATGTAAAAAGAAAGTAATATAAAAATTTAATTTTGTCATTTCAAGCTGTAGCTTTAATAAGTGAATTGAGCTCCTGGTAAAAAACTATAATGCACAACTGTTCGATGTGAAATTTACCTATAATTTGAAAAAGCGGATTACTTAACAAAATCTACATTAAATCGCAATAATAGTCCAATAGTATTTCTTAACTCAGTTGCTAATTTGCTGCCTTTAAATTGAGCTTCTTTCTCCTTTGAACTGAACCTGCATTAACTGTTTTTTGGCCACTTGGGGCAGCAGAACAAGCTGTTAACACAACACTGAAATATTTTCATCTTTCACGTTAGCAAAAAGTCGCTGCAACATCAAGCGGATCCAGAGCAATATTAGCGACCATTTGGAGTCGTGGTTGTGGCCATCCGATGAGTCATAAATATTCACTCTCTTAGCTCTATTTTTAGTCTTTATTGACTCCAGAGGCAAATATCTGCTGTTTTAGCCACTAAATGCTCCACTTTGTTCACCAGCTAGTCGCTAACTTAAAGTTTCTGTGAAGCGGTGAACCAAATCATCAAAACTGCAGGCTGTAAAACCAAAATAAGCCAAGAGATAATGAAATGCTCCGTAGAGCTGATAATTATCTCCCTGCACATAGTTATTTAATTCATTGTGAATAGCAATATATTGATTACAGCAGCTTTAAGTATTAATTCAGCAAAGTGGTTGAATCTATGTAAACAAATTATTTTGGTAGTCTTTTCCGGCTCTGTAGAAAAAACAGCAACGGGTGGTCAGGGTGAGCCGAGCCACCGTGACTCACCTGTGAGGGCATCTGAGGTTGTTGAACCCCCTGACGAATCCCGATGTTCACATGCTGGGCTCCTCCAGGAAACGGAGTCATGATCGCCATTCTGTTCTGGAGCTGAGACGGAGAAAGAGAAAACTAAGGTCAGAGAGATTGTTGAAGGATGAGAAGCGGAGAGGATGATAATACAGTAAAGGGAGGGCAGGATCTTATTTTTGTTACATGAAGCATAAACATTCCAAATTTTCATTATAAAAATTTAGTAAACATATTTCACAGTATAAACTTAATATAAAAAAGACTGTATGCATGTAATGAGCGGAAATTGACACGTATTTATTGCTGGACATTTGTAAAAAAACGCACAAAAAATGAGGAATAACTTTTCGTAAGATTTCATGCGAACCGTTGTATGAGGATACGTTGATAAATTACACCTAATAAGACTAACTATGTCTCACTGCACACTTGCTTGTGACTGTAAAGTACTAGTATACCCTGAAAGTGTGTTGTAAAAGCATCGTAAGCAGCAAAGGCGTTATCTGTCGTCCTCTGTGTGCTCACCTGCTGTGGTCCCTGCAGCCTCTGCTGCAGCTGCAGGCGTAGCTGGTTAGGCGGCAGCCTGAGCTGAGGGCCCATCCCCTGCGGTCGCATCATGCCCGGCCTTAGCCCGATGCCCGTCGTCCCGCCGGGGAATGCCCCTCGGGGGGCTCCGAACCCAAGACCCTGTGGCCCCACCACCGTGGCCAGCTCTGGAGGAAACTGAGCTTGTGGAGCTGGTGTAAATTGGGAAGTGTAGGTGGGGAGTTTAGGGTCCATGGAACCTGGCGTGGCAGTGGGTTGCTGGGTTGGGAAGTTTTGGGGCAAAGGGTCAAAACAGCCACCCTGGGAAGAGGCCGACAAAGAGATATTAATGATCTGTTTCTTTATCATAAATGAAAATTACATTTGAAAACAAGAAATAAAACAACCTTTTGCTACATTCAGCTCGTCAACATGCTGAATTTTTTTTAATTTGTTGCTTCTATTTAAATGGGATTTACACGGCCGGAGAGGAGGTGCATAATGCGAAGGGACATCTGCCTCAAAACGCCACTACACTACACTCGCACACACACAGAGGGATGAGGAGAGGAGACGCTGAGCACAGGCATGTGTACACCGTCCACATGAAGCGTAAAAACAGGGGGCAGAAGAAGCAGGAAGACAAGACACACTATAATAAAGTTAAAATAAAGTTGGAAGTATGTGGTTAGAACAGCAGAACTGGAGTAAAGTCGTGTTAAAACACCTCCTGTTTTACTTGAAAGCACTCCAGTGTTGTTTTTGCCAAATGCTGCTTAATGGTGATTCACTGATCTTAAAATTAAATATGCAGAGCCCTTTACTTACTGCACTTATGCTCACTACACTCTTTATACCTTGTGCACATCCACTGTTATTGAATATCACAATCTTTCATCACACACTCACCTGCACCAGTTTGTCGATACCCAGGACCTTATCCAGCTCAGCCAGTTCACTCTCATCAGTCCCACTGAGGAAGGAGACGAGCTGCTCTAACAGAGCTTTCTCATCGTTTCGGCCCTCGGGCGTGGTCGGAGGGCCCAGCACTTCATCCAGCGTACAGGGCACACACTGCCTGCTCACACACAGAAACATTGTACATTAGCATCAATATCAGTGGGTTGAATCAACTTTTTAAAGCATATTTCTCCCACAACTGCAGAGTAGAA
>CAKALU010033466.1:0-10252 GCA_916700995.1 Hozukius guyotensis | reverse complement strand
ATCACATGCAGTTTGGGGCAAGTCATAGTCAAGTCAGCACACTGACACACTGACAGCTGTTGTTGCCTGTTGGGCTGCAGTTTGCCATGTTATGATTTGAGCATATTTTTTATACTAAATGCAGTACCTGTGAGGGTTTCTGGACAATATCTGTCATTGTTTTGTGTTGTTAATTGATTTCTAATAATAAATATATACATACATTTGCATAAAGCAACATATTTGCCCACTCCCATGTTGATAAGAATATTAAATACTTGACAAATCTCCCTTTAAGGTACATTTTGAACAGATAAAAAATGTGCGATTAATCACGGTAAAGCTCTAATTAATACCAATATGATACAAGTTTTTCTTATGATTAAAAAAAAAGCTGTTTTCCTGGTTGAAATGATAAATATAACCCAACTTGCCTGAGTCAAACTACTATTAACGGTAGTGCTCATTTCAGAGAAGTGATATTTCATGTTCCGCGGAATAAACAGACTGATTCAAGTCTCGAGAGACCGCCGCTCGTCTATCAGCGGTGCCAGGTTGAAAACAGAGGCGGGTCAAAAACGCCTGACTTTACCTCTTCTCCTACACAAACACAGGCTGGCCGCGGGTCGCCGGGGCTTGTATACGCTGTTTATCTCATTATGCAAAGCGGCTGAGGGATGCAAGAGGCCGTGGAATAGCATAATCGGTGGAGTTCATTTAGAGTCTCTTATATGTCTGAACATCGTCTGTATTGATTTGCGTTTAGAGGGATGCTGCTGCTTTGAAGGATCAGGAGGAAGTCTGTGTCCGTTTCAAACTTTCTATCATATTGATTACATATGGAAAAGTTGTGCTTATTTTCTGCATCTTAGTCCGTTTGCTAGAATATTAGCTTGATTGATGAGATATGCAAATACCAAACAATATGAAATGCAAGTTCAGAGGACGGGGAGACACAATAAATCCAAAGTTTGTCCAAGAAAGTTCTTGACTGTCTTGTCTGTTCGGTGATGGATGACCAGCGGTGATTCATATCGCAAAAACCTCCTATATATTTTGCCCACAATGCACTGCACTTCTCAACAGGAAATGAGACAGGCTCCCCTCCGATGGCAGCGGAAAAAAACAATTTCCAACTTTTTCAATTTTGCCACAGTGTCACTCCCTTTGCTGTACTGGTCGACCCGGCGGGGACTCGTAATGAATGTGTTTCATAAACAGAGATCAAGAGCTTGAAGTTGCTCCTCTTCTTTAAACTTTATCATTGTGAGTTAGCAGCAACAACCAGCGTCTCGCTAATTTCCTCTGCCTCCCATTCGTCGATGAGGGCTATTAATTTGGTGTAAAGCTGCTCCTCTTAACCGGGTGCTGTCACGCCATATCTCAGCCGGATCTCTCCGGGTCCCCCTGAAGCTCCGCCAGCAGGGCGAGGCCATTTTGAAACCCCTTCATCCTTTTCTCCCACCCTCCATCCGTCTCCCTCCCTGAGCACGTACAGTATTTAATAATGTTCAGTCCCTTTGCTCACTAACAACCAGCAGCAGGCGCCCAGCGGCCTTAAAGGGACCCAGGGGGTCATTTCCCCGCTCTTTCTTTTTCAGAAGACAGAGGAATTAATATAAACTCTCCTTCCCTCCTGTCCTCTTTCTTCCTCTCTCTCTGTCACCGGGCCTTTCTTTCTCTTTCCTCCTCGCTCGCGGCTGCATCACCGGGAGAATTTTAAATGCTGAGTTGTTTGTCTTAGGTAGGGGAAGTCAAGTGGCAGCAGGAGACGAGGAGAAAGGTACGGCAATCCGTTATAACATTTAATAGCGAGACAGGACATTCATTAGAGATATCTGTCATTTTGCCTCGTCAAAACTCTGATTCAAGATATCCCTAATTCTATTTTTTAAAATGTGAGGTTGTGCAGGTCGTATCCACGCGGACCCTCCGCCGTTTTCAACTTTCTCGGCTCAGCTCACTGCAGCTCGCTGCGGTTTGTTTTGGTTGACGGATACGAAACAGATGTGACGTCACGTTACTCAGACTACAACAATAAAAGTGGTAACTTCCTTCTACCTCCGCATAAACTCAAATGAAGCAAATATATCGATTCTGGCGTTAAAAAATAGATTCAAAATCGCGATACATAGGTGAATCGATTTTTTTTCCCACCCCTATAATTACGACTAGTCAAAATGCAATTGTGGATATCTCTAATGTTAATTCTGGATAGTCAAGCTTAGCTATTAAATGTTCAAATGGCTTGTTGTGTGTAGTAGAGGTGAGGGGGGGCAGCAGGCGAGAGGCTTGAGAAAACTGAAAGCTCGCCAGAGATGCAGTGACACAAATAAAAAAAGAAAGTGGCGTGGAAAGTCGCCTTCTTGCGTCTTCCATCATGTGGAAGGCCCTGAGCGGGTGGGGTTGTGATGGAGAGGTGTGCGTGGGGAGGCGGGGCGGCGGAGGGGCGATTGTAAGGCAGAGATGGGTGGGTTATTAATTTCCACTATGCAGTATCATGCAGCTGGTGGCTCCAGAGCGAGGTTTGGCGGTAATGAAAATGGCCTGAGTCGAAGATTAATGGCTCATAAAGACAGAGCGTTTAGATGGGACGGCCGCCTCAATCTGGACGCCGGTGACTAATCGCAACGAACGCACGCACGTGCACACATAAACATGCAGATACACACACACACACAGCTTCTCTTGTTACCTCACCATCTCTCCGAGCCTTCTCCACCCCCACTGCTTCATCTCTCCGCCCCCCCCCCCCCCCCTCCTCTTCTGGTGGCGAGGTCAGAGTTCAAGGCGTGCAGAGAATTATCTTGATTTATGCCCCCTGAGCTCGGTGCTGGTTGTGGTGGACGGCGTGGCAGGCGGGGTGTGGACCACGGGGCTGGTGAGATGTAGGGGTGAGCTCCCCCCTTTGCCCCCTATTTTTTCTTCCCTTAATAGCGGCGAAGCTGACAGGGCCACCGCATCATCAAGCCGGACAAATGGGCTCGCCGGGCGCCAGCCATTTTTCCTCCTTTGCGGCTGAAGGTGCATCATATATCTCTAACGCCACCCAATAAGGTTGTGAGAAACATGTTTTTAACACAAATTGATTCGGATGCTTTACGACGTGTGTGTTTGCAGCGGCTCGGGTCGTGGTTTTAACTGTGATGGTTTGAGCAGCAGAAGCAACGGCAGCGCAGCCCATAAAACAAGTGATTCTCATCAAGACGGAGAGTCAATCCTGTTTTATACTATTAGCTTGACGTGTGTACACACTATATAAAGCAGACGCGGGTCAAATGCTGTTTTGTTTCACACTGCTGAGCCTGACACGGAGGATTTATCACATCGGTTCAGCTGTCAGTCACAGAAGAGTGTGCTAAGTTAACAGTTTGCTGCTTACGTTTGTTCGTTAGGAAGTCAAAAAGTGACAGAAAATGGAGAATATCTATCAACTGGTGGGCTTAATGATCGTCAGCCACTAAATGTGGGTCTTGGCCTCGGACTGGACTGTGGTCAGGGTTCTGAAAGAGAAGGCCCGGTTTAATCCTCCAATCTAAACAGGCAGACTGCTGGCGTACAGCTGCAGAGCAGCGCCGTCCAACACGACGCAGAGCAAGATTTCCACAGCGTAACCTGACGGGTAGAGCATGGAAAAGAAACAAAACACCGCCAGGATTAGAGGGATGCTGTCCCAGCATTGTGTTCAATCGAGCGTGGAAGTAAAAATATTAAACATGCAAAAAGTTCCCACTGGGGGCCTCCGATGCTGCAACAGTATACAGTCATGATACACATGATGACGCTCTAGCTCACCTAGAATGGAGCCGCTGCTGTTATTAAGAGAATTGACGTTCCAGTTTAATCTAATTTCAGTTTTGTGCTGAGTATCAAAGAGGAATTGATTCCAACTATACCTCTTTCTTCTTCTGGGAGATTTGGCTCACCTGGACAGACTGTCTGCTTTTATACACTTGTGTCAGTCAGTCTGTCTCCGTCTCTCTTCTGGTTTCCACCCTTTTGCTTTGCTTGTTATATTTGGTTCGTCTTTAATTCAACTTCCCAGACTTTCTTATGTTCCAGCTCATTGTGGTCTCCCCTTTTGTCCCTTCTTGAGCAGCCGTGAAGTCAAACAATAGAGAGGTGAAGTCCCGCCCCTTCCCGTGGACCACCATGGGACCTTATTTCGGATAAAAAATATATATGGTAGTTAACGGCGAGAGACAAATCAGACATATGGTCCAATGACGTCATTCTGCATAATGATTAGCCATGTGCTTCTGACTGTCTGCAAGGGGAGTATGTATTGTTAAAAAAACACAAAAAAACAAATATCCAAATCCCAAAATTGAAAATGGAATACGTACACAACGTATGTACACAACACTCGAAACATCCAGAAATAATGATATGAGTAAAAGTGCCGGCAGGAAGTCCCACAGGACCATTTTTGGACCGGTATCTGTTCCTACAAGTGGTAAAATCCTGCTCAATAGCTTGATCACCAATATTCAAATACCCTGAACCTTTCACCTTAAGTTACTTGATAAACGTAACCATGATTGAATCTTTCCACGTGGCGAACACGTGAAAACGGCGTGTCCAATCCACGCTGTTGTCACCTAATCCTCTCACGGTGGAGGAATGTAATCTCCACATTATCCACATCCACCGTTCATAATCTGCGTCTCCGAGTCCGTGCTCATTCCGCGTCTTTGCTGCGGCGGGTTCAACGCGTGTTTACAGCGTGACACGTCTGGCTCGGCCCGTCCTCCGATGTGATTACCGCTACACCCGTCTGTGTTTGCTCCCGACTCACACCTCCATCCATCTGATTCGCCATTGACACCCGGGTGGCTGCTTCCCCGTCAGCGTAGAAAATGAGAGCGGCCCGTGTCAGATTTATCATGCCTCCGCCACGTCGCCTATTCCTCCCATGAACCCTAGGCTCGCCGTCGCCGTGACTACCCATGCACAGATGTGTTTGAGGTGGAGGTGTGGGTATATTCTTATCAACTCGCTGACAGCGTGACATGAAAATGTATTTGTTTTTATGTCACCATTTGGGGTAAAGGGGGCGGCGGCGACCCCTGCAACCTAAACTCCATCCAAACCTCATCTTCTGCGCTCCCACCCCCAACAAATTGGACGCCCCCGCCACCTCTTTCTTCTTCTCTCGGCGTGCCCTTGCACCTGGCCCCTCTGCTGGGGCCTGTCATCCACTCTATCTGTCTCGTCTTCAGTGGTCCCAGCATGTGGGGGGTCGGGTCAAAGGGCCTCGGCGCCTCCGCTGTTTCGACAGGAGCCTATTCGCTCCCACCGCGACTTTACTTTGAGCCTGTTTGACTGGGAGACGGTGTTAAGAAGAAAATGGCGCTGTGACACGCCGAGAGAGGCTGACAACACCGCTTCCTTCTTGGCAATGGCGAGGGATTCCACTGTGCTGATGAGGAGGAACAGGAGAAGGGAGGGGAGGAGGGGTTTGAAGAACAAGGGGAGGAAGAGAAAGGAGGGACATGAGGCGCTGCTGATTCAGCACTGCAGTATAGATTTTCATTTCTCCCCTCCCTTAGCCGGCTTCTCCTCCTCCTCCTCCTCCTCCTCCTCCCCGCGCTCTCCTCCTCCACCCAAATGAAGTTCCCAGTTCGCAAATCTAATTTCTCCCCTTTTTCCTGGGGAAAACCTATTGAGGGGCATTAGATTTTCCCTGCCACATAATATCAAGCAAGCAGTGCCTCTAAAGAAATCACCCTCTTGAAAATAAATGACAAATTGGGTTTGCTTTCTGCATGTGTGTCCGCTCTTTTGTGTGTGTGTGCGTGCGAACCCTGACCCAGCCGGATGGTTGGTAGAAAACAATTCCCACACATTTGCTCCCGGTGTGTCGGGGAACTTTTTCATTCTCGTCTGAGGAGGTTTGGGGGGTTAAGGAGGACTGCAGGGAGAGATTTACAGAGTTAGGAAGAAGCTGCAGCTTTGGCAGATCTGCCGATTTACACTCGAGTTCCCACACACAGAAAACACCTAGAAATATACCTACAGGCCTGTAGACACATATAGATACACCTACAAACACACATATAAACACTAACTCCCTGATGGATAAGGCCTCCTCCCTGATAACTGTGTGCAGCCGGAGACTCTGCTGTCTAATTACCCCGAGCAGCAGCAGCAGCAGCAGCAGCAGCAGCGGCGGCGGTGCTATTCATTTCCACGGTGAAATAGCCCCGATAACGCGCCTTTTTTTTGTTGTACAGTATCGCCGGGGCCAGTGATTGAATTACAGAGCATCCCCCGGTGACTAAGAGGCGGTAATTACGCCGTAATTTAAGATTACATTATTAACCGGCTGACTTTATTAGAATGTAACTTCACCTCCGCAGTTAGTTACATCCTTATCATAAAAAAAAAGGAGATGATTAAGGGAAAGAGGAAATTGCAGCAATTGTCCTTTTGTAACTGCGAGTGCGTCGGGCTTATTAGCGGGCGAGCCACGGGAGGGTTTCACCGCCGTGTTTTGACAGGAGGTAAAAAGTAATATGTTGCTGACCTGAGAGTAGAAATGTCTCTCTGTGTGATTGTTTAATGTCAGGACGGATATAATGAATATCTAACTGTGTTTATCCAGCGATCTACGCTACAAGAGCCATAAAAACACGCCTCTGCTTGCAGGTTTTTTACATCTAGTTGTGATTTTTGGAAACGAAACACACGTACACATAAGCTGTGACCCCGCTTCCTAGATATTTCTACATTTTCCTTGTCCTTGTCTTCACTTTACCCTCTCTTTGTGATCTCTCTTTTGTCTTTTGTCTTCTGTGACAGTTTCTTTAAAATGCTTTTATACCAAAAAAAACCCGACATGACAACACTTGACCTGCTAATATCATGCGTCTCCTTTTTCTCCTCTGTATTGATTCACTGTAGTGAAAAGATTTAGTTTGAAATAGGTCAGTTCTTCTCACGATCAGACAAAAAGTGTTATCACGTTACCGTATCATTTTATGAAGGATGGATGTGGAAGATCAAGGAGCAGGGAGTCAAATTAAGAGCCGGCACTCGCCATCCATCCATCATCTGCTTATCCTTTACAGGATTGGGTGTGGCTGGAGCCTAGAAAATGCATCTTTCTCTCCTTCAGTTCCCATTTAATCAACCTTTTTCACCCCTAAAACATTTACCATTTTGAACCAAGAAAACGTTATGACGCCTCCTAAACCTTAGACGACTTTGCCATCGTACAAACTGATTTGACGACGTCTCAGTGAAGCAGCAGAGGCAGCCCGTTTGCACGAAAGAAGGCGTCTGAATGCCACGATAATGTGCATTTAGCGTGCAATAAGAACACCTTTCTTGATTTCCGCATGTCATTTGTGCGCCATTTCTGCCCTCTATTTCTTTGGAGCATGTGGTGAGGCTATTATGGTGCACCTTTAACAGCGTTTCAAATTCAGCCAGTTTAGTATGGATATTGTAAGTAAATCTTTATTTTATCTGCCTTTATTTGCAAAATGCTGCCTTTGAGGAGGGAAAAGGATATTAAATCCTGACTGAAAACACAATAAAACACTCCCAAATGTACCAATAACATCCACTTTTGCTCTTAAGCGCTCACGCATACACACACACACACACACGTAGACACCACACAGTCCAACTAAACAGCAGCACTGTGTCAAAGTTGACCTGAAACTGAAACGAGATTAACCCCGATCCCGGGATCCGCTACACAAATCCTCTCAAAGTGCAGAAAAAAACCACGAGCCGGGCCATGGATAATGACTACACATCCCTTCATTAGCATCATATCAGTGTTGTGGATTAGACTCAACAATAGCGGCTACTGTAGACGCTGCTGCTATCAGGCATCTATGGAGACAGTCCTGGAGGACAGTAGCTCTCAGTCAGTGTGTACTCTGTGTTGTAAAAGCTGTTTTATTGGTCACATAGACAACAGGTGGTGGGCTTGAAAGTAGCACTAGCTTCTCTTGTTAATTTACCTTTGCAAGCTGTTTGCCTGCAGTAATTACTGGGAGAGGCCCATCGCCATCGGCTGCAGACAGTCACTATTTCACCGTAAACGAGCTGGAGAGTCGGTCCAGAGTAGAGAGAGAGAGAGGAGAGAGAGGGGAAGGAGGTGTGGGCCGATGGGTCGGGCCGTGTCAATAACTCTCCCTGCAGTTCAGCACGTGTAAATCGATCTTTAACAATTTCACCTTGTGACAGCTGGAAAAATCACTACACCTGTAAGTCCAGAGGTGAAGGGGGAGAGGATAGAGGATGTCCAGAGAGAGGGAAGATGATGAGGTTCAATATCCTGAAGACTGAATATAACTTTTGGCATTCAGTAAAATAATGCCGGGTACAAACAACACGAGAATCAAGACGATTTTTAGGCTCGATTCCCCGACAATCGTCAGCAAAACTTAAATTTTTTGATGGTTCTTAAGGTGATCTTTCCAGATATTCCTGTGGTGTGAGATATGTTAAGTGTTTTACATCCCACGATCGGCTGGAACGTCCATCCTGGCCACTCCGATATCAAATCACAAATATTAAACATGTTCAATATTTACAATTGGATACGACAGCCGATGACGCCGTCACGTGGGAAAGAACGATAGCCAATAGAGAACCAAGCTGACTGAAGAAGGAAGGACAACCACCGCCGTATTTTTTAGTTGTGACTCTTGTTGTTCATGAATGAATCTGTCAGTGTGTTTTGGCTGTTTTGGCCAAATCGTTGCTCTCCACACACTACAGGAACTAAACTGTTAAATTGAACAGAACATGTCGTTACGTGTGGTCTCTCTCACATTTTACACATCTGGTAAGATTTGCCGATTCTTTGACTTAAACTTTCCTGTCATGTTGATGAGGATGAAACGCCAACACAGCAATTATTGACAACACTATTTCTGCAGCACTTCCACTAATCGTACTTCCACTAATCGTACTGTGAGCTCTGAGAGGTTTCTGAAAAAAAAAAAAAAAAAAAAAAAGAAAAACTGAGAAAGCTCTTCACAGTAGCTGTTATTAGACGACTAAAGCTGCTGATGTGTGTGTAGGCGGTGCTGTGTTTTGTTTCTGCTCTGTTAGCTGGCTTTGTCGCCGTCGTATGGATGTGTGTGTGTGTGTGTGTGTGACTCTAGTACAGTAGCTATCTCTGCAACTCTGAATGAACTCTAGCTTGTCAGAGCTGCGGGCATCAACAGCTTCTAAATATTTGGGGAGGTAGAAGGAGGAGGAGGGTGGCGGAGAGACGAGTAGTGTGTGTGTGTGTGTGTGTGTGGGATGGTAGTGCACAGATAAAGGAGGCTCGATCTCTGCCTCAGCAGTGTGTGTATTATCATGGATGTGTGTGAGTGTGTGTGTGTGTGTGTCTGCCTGCCCTGATCTTTGACCTCTCATCTTTCTCTGAGGATGTGTGTGGTTTTCAGACCTCTTGGTGGACTTGGTTTTGGGTTTAGAGTTTAAAGATTATTGCGCTATTTGTTTAAATATGGGGACAACAGCACACATAGTCTCTCCTGGAAGGTATTCATAGTGTTCCACATGAAAAATTACAGAAATAGTTGTGTGAAAGATGAAGACAGAGGGGTCTGGTTTCTTTTAAGAGGGGACATTAGTGTCCTCCTCCGTGTATGGCTTTGGTTGAAAGTGGATTAAATCTAGTCCTATTTGTTTTTAATCTTAGTTTATCCTAAAGGTTTAGTCAATGGAAGGTGTATTTATCAACCTTTCACACCTGTGTGTCCATGTTTGTCTGTGTGAATGCCGTCTCTTCTAAATGCTGCCTGTGTGAGGGCCCGTGGCTCTGTAAACATTACCTCATCACTGTCATGCTGCGGGGGCCCGGGCCCCCCGCCGGCCCCCAGGTCTGTGGGAACTGAAACCCGCTCTGCTGGCTGGAACAAAGGCCAGCCCTCCCTTGCCCCTCGCCCCCTGCCCCAGCCACCGCTGCCCCCCAGCCCACCTCGCAACAAAAGGGGCCACGGGGCCTTAATTCCCAGGCAACGATATAAATGGTGGCCCCCGACTCCCAAGGACGAGGCAGGAACGAATGGGCCTGAAAACCGAATGGGAGGGAGGGGGGAGGAAAAATGGCAAAGGAGTCATGAAAGAGGTGCCCCCCCCACCCACCACCTCCTCCTCCTCATCCAAGAGGTCCTTTTGTTGGTTGGGGTGAGGGGACAGGGGGGTGGGGGGTGAGGGGACCAGGGTGAGAGGAGACAAAGGACAGGTCGGACAGAGTGGACGGGGTCAAAACTGCCAGCCTCCCCCTCCACACATC
>CAKALU010033465.1:0-14524 GCA_916700995.1 Hozukius guyotensis | reverse complement strand
GAGACACACGTCAGCTAAAAGCACAATATCACTCTATATTTCAGCTGCTTGGCAGTAATGTTAGCTGACCAGACGAAGGTCTCTCCATGAATCAATGCTGATCCTAGTGTTGGCTTTTCCCGCCTCGGCCTCCCGACCGCGGCCGGAGGGAACGGGGGAGACGCCGGAGTTTTGGTCGGAGACGATAACGTTTCTCTCTGCGGAGCCCCGTCACTTCACAAGACACGGGAAACCTCTGTTGGTCTGGAGGAGCTGCAGCAGTTATTTCTGCACAAACGTCCACTGTACATTCACTAGATATTCTCAGAGCTAAACTAACTCTTCTGCAGTGTGGAGTGAGCAGCATGCACGTGAGAGGTGGAGCGAGAGAGAGAGAGAAGGAGCGTGGTGTGTGAGTGAAGGCAGGCAGAGGAGCAGAGGACCAGAGACTCCGGCCCTGGAGACCAAAGCTACGGTCTCTAAAATATGAATAGTAACAAGAGCAACAATTTATGAAAGCTGCAATATGTATTTAATGTAAGAGGCATGTGTTACACGTAGCCACACGCGAGCGCGCATGAGACACCGACCCACAATGATTTATACGTAGAAGAAGTTACAAACAGTCCCCTTAAGTTATTATATAAAGTAGGCCTAGTGGTTTTAACATTATTACTCAATATTCAAATAAAATCATGACATTCAACTAACCATGTGCTGCTTTATATCTTTATAAACTTTGGATCGTTGGTCGGACAAAACAAATGGTAAATGGACTTGCATTTATATAGCGCTTTTCTAGTCTTCCGACCACTCAAAGCTCTTTACACTACATGTCAGTATTCACCCATTCACACACACATTCATACACTGATGGCAGAGGCTACTAAGGTGCCAACTTTGCCCATCAGGATCTAATCTAAATACTCATTCACAGCAAGACACTTAACCCCAAATTGCTCTGCCTTCGGGAGCAATTTGGGGTTAAGTGTCTTGCTCAAGGACACATCGACATGTGACCCGGAGCAGCCGGGGATCGAACCACCGACCTTCCGATTGGTGGACAACCTGCTCTACCCTCTGAGCCACAGCCACACCAACAAACAAACAATTAGAAAACATCACCTGGGAACTTATGTGTGTTTTTCTCTGTTTTGTTCTGATATTTTATAAACTAAACAATCAATAGTTGAAATAAACGGGCATCACAGCTCTTCTGTTAATGGTACCGTCGGGTTTGGGATGTTTCCATTGCAGAGACCAAATCTACTTTATCAGACCGACAGACCAGCAGTGTTACATTCCTCTTCAGAAGAAGTGATAAAATGTGTTTTCTCTGGAAGCTCACTTCCCTGAACAGGCACTTTCTCGGACATGTTCAGAGAGGCCAACAGGATGTCCTGCTCATCTCCTCGTGACGTTCGGTCTTTTACTGAGCAACGTGTCAACAAAGATGTCAAACGTCTAAGAACATGAGGATCAGAGTAAGAGGGGAATACCACTGTCAGTTTTTCCCCTTTAGAAACATTACAACAGTTCAGATTGCGTTAGTGATCCTGATTTCATTACTGTTCTCCACTGAAGGCAGAAAGGGGAGATTACTGCCATCTTTTCCTGACTAAGTACTTGGATGGAAAAGGTTACTCGTGGCAGGAACAAACTGCAAAGACTTTACAAGTAACCAGCCTCGTTATCATGCTGGTAAACCAGCACCACAAAACCTCGCAGATGAATTGTGTCACAACCGGGGTCTGAAATTAACTTTTTCCACTTCCTGCCACTGTAACAGACGAGTGTTTCTTTTGTCTGCCACTTTAGAAATCTCTGCTCTAAATGAAGGAATAACATTTTAGATCTGATGTCATTCAATGTTCAATATATTTAACACAAAAAACATTATATACACGGTATACAGTATTCAAATTACACCGTGGAGGGAGGGTACTGTACACTGTACACAGTACTGTACTTTGTTATTGTCATCTATAGTGGTTATTTGCATAAAAACACACAATTCAAATGATTATGAATATTTAAATATTTGCTTTGATTAAAAGAAATCTTGGTAAGTTGTTATGAATTTAAACAGGTCATAATTCTCTCTCTAATATCTATTTTATATTGATGTGAAACCATTAATGTGTTTTTATGTTGAAGAACTTTCTAACTCAAAAGGGAGTTCAGTTCTCTTTTGAAAGAAGAATTTGAAGTGTAAATGAGTTGTTATCGGGGCATAAAACCATCGATCTGTTGATCTTTACCAATCAAGACTCCGTAGTCTGACAATGACGTGTTTAAAAAGTTGAATTAAACCGTGACCTTAAAATCCGAAGTGAAATCGAGTTGTGGATTTGGACAGTGATAATGTCTCCCCTCGACACACTCAATTCATTCACTGTAGAATAGATCAGTTCAACAAGTCAATAAACAAACTGCATTATCATGGAGCAGATGATATTAATGTAATAAAAGGCCACTGTGTTCTGTGTGAATCCCACCATAATAACTGAACACTGGAAGCTTAGTTTACACTAACTCGGCCTTCGTACCTCATGCCAGGATCAGACTATAGGTTGTGTTTGACGGTTACGATGATCACTATGTCAGATTAGACGATTGAGAGTCATAAATTCTTGGCGTGACTCGGCCGCGACACATGACGGACAACACGTCGGTCCCCTGTTCCAACAACACACACTCTCCCGGCACCGCCGTCTCTTAATATACAGGTTTACTGGGCTCAAGCCCCCCCGGGCCCAATCATGTAAAGATATATAATATAATAATAATAATAATAAGTAGCCATGTGCTTCTGTTTACAGCTGTGTGCATCTGTGCTCAGCCGGTCAGATTCACGGCCGTGACGGAACACGTCGTGGAAGGCAAAAAAAACAAAAATCAAACATGCTAGACTTCCTGTCGGGACGTCGTGAGGCGTCCCAGACGCGGCGTCGGTTGTCGTCTACCATGTCACACTACACGAGATAAAACCATCGATTGTCGCACACGACACTCATTTATTGTTCCCGATCTGAGTCGACACCCTACGACGGCCGTGTCGGGCTGTAATCGGGCTGATATGGTGTAGTCTGAATCGGGCATTAGACAGCATTCTATCCACATCCTCATGTTTACAGGTAGAATCATCTGCACATCTCCATTACGTGGGATTCTTCCCTGGTACCTGGTGAACATGCTGACTGGGCTGGTTGTTGTAGAGATACTACTGCACTATAATCATGCAAACATTCAAAGCTGAATCATTGTATTGGGTTTTTATTCTATTACCTGAGAGACGAGGTACCACGAGAGGGAAGTGACAGAACTGTTTTGTAATTTGGCTGAAACGACCTTTAAATTAGCCCTCTATGTCTATTTAGTGTCTGACTATACCTGAGATGATCGGACATGTTCCAGTGCTGAGTGAGTGGAGGATGAAGGAGCTCCTCAGCATTACAGAAACCTAAACCAATTACTGCTGATAAATATAGGCCTGCAATAATCTTGTCAGGATGGATGTTTGACTAAAAGGAACAAACGCTGTGATTAGTAACAGATCTTTGGCTGTGATTCACCTGTTTATCTCCACATTACATCACCTTACAAAGAACCCCCCCACCCATATTCAACATGTGTTCCACCTACTGACACACAGTAGATGTTTAAACATGGTTTATCAAGCACTCACATGTTAGTGCAAGGAATCCAAGTGGAACACACTACAGCCATCAGGACTGGCACCGTCAGCAGTTATATACCTGAACGCCTTTTTATATGGAAGTAATAAATAATGATTTTAAGATGATTAAGAAACTGGTATTCAACACATGTTCAGTAATGTCATATTTGTGGCTTCAAAAATAAATAAAAATCTAACCTTCATGAAGATTATAATGTTCAACTATTGTGATATAACGAGGGTAGGTAATAAAAGTATTATTAATCACGACCACATCCTGTCCAGTGCGTTTACACTAGTGTCTTCAGGACGGCGCTCTCTGCCACCTCCCAGAAAGACAAACCGCTACTCCAAGTGGTTCATTCCCTCCGTCATTACGCTGCTGAACCAGAGGAGCTATCTTCAATGAACAAAAGTTTTATATTGAATGTAAAGTTATTTTGCACAAACCATATGACGGTTGTCCGTGTTTGCAAGTAGGTACATTCGTGGAATGTATGTGCAATACTCTTCGCACTTTATTCTTTTATTTCATCTTGTTTTTATTCTTGTATTCATTTTTTTTATTTCAAATATTTTTACTCTCGCACTTTTATTGATCTTGCACCTCCCCATATGCAAATATACAATATATTAGACCATTACACGGTTTTAAACGTAATCATTCTAAATGTGTCCCAGTTTATTTCCTGTTGCAGTGTATGTGAATCCCATCAGCTGACAGGAAGTAAACATGGACCCAAGCTGTTGCCTAGCAACGCAATTCCGTTGCAATTCCGTTGAAATGCACTAAAACGGAGCGTTTCAGTCAGAGGGTGAATACAGGTATATTCAGACAGACAGGATGAGGAAAATAAAAGTTATTTTTAACGTTACAGCATGTAAAAATGTTCTAGTAGAAACACAAAATACAAACATGAACCTGAAGATGAGCTGATATGGGACCTTCTATTCATGAGGTTTACTGTAGGACTAAAGTATTAGATTGAGTTAGTCTCAGCTAAGTGGACCGTATGAGTATATATTTTACTGTGTTTTGAAAGACTTGACTCAAATTACTCATCTTGACAAAGGAAGCAGCCACATGACCTCTTTAAAGCTGATCTGTTTTTACCCTGAAAACACACAAAAAGCAGCAACATGCAGACACGCAGTTACGTTGAGCCACAGAGGGTCAATGAAAGTAGAAAAGTCTGAGACAGAAAGAAAGAAGTTGTGTCTAACGTTACAGAGAAACAACAACAACAAGTGAAGTCCGGAGCTCAGAGTAAAGAGAGTGAAACTAACTGTACGTTACCTGAACCCGGAGCAGCCTACTGATCTGTCATGTCCCTTTCAACTGGAGTAAGTTAAGCTCTGCTGACTGAACAGGGAGGAGGGAGGAGGGAGGAGGATGGAGGAGGGAGGGAACTGTTGCTCCTCTCACAAACCGTACCAGCTGAAGCTCTATTCTTCTTTAAACCCCCCCTCTTCCTCCTCCTCCTGTGGGACAACGTGGAGCAGCCTGGTAGGATCACACAGAGCAGAGCAGTCTGGTAGGATCACACAGAGCAGTCTGGTAGGATCACACAGAGCAGAGCAGTCTGGTAGGATCACACAGAGCAGAGCAGTCTGGTAGGATCACACAGAGCAGTCTGGTAGGATCACACAGAGCAGAGCAGTCAGGTAGGATCACACAGAGCAGAGCAGTCTGGTAGGATCACACAGAGCAGAGCAGTCTGGTAGGATCACACAGAGCAGAGCAGCCTGGTAGGATCACATAGAGCAGCCTGGTAGGATCACACAGAGCAGAGCAGTCTGGTAAGATCACACAGAGCAGCCTGGTAGGATCATACAGAGCAGCCTGGTAGGATCACACAGAGCAGCCTGGTAGGATCACACAGAGCAGTCTGGTAGGATCACACAGAGCAGTCTGGTAGGATCACGCAGAGCAGAGCAGTCTGGTAGGATCACACAGAGCAGTCTGGTAGGATCACACAGAGCAGTCTGGTAAGATCACACAGAGCAGCCTTGTAGGATCACACAGAGCAGTCTGGTAGGATCACACAGAGCAGCTTGGTAGGATCACACAGAGCAGAGCAGTCTGGTAGGATCACACAGAGCAGAGCAGGCTGGCAGGATCACACAGAGCAGAGCAGGCTGGTAGGATCACACAGAGCAGCCTGGTAGGATCACACAGAGCAGTCTGGTAGGATCACACAGAGCAGCCTGGTAGGATCACACAGAGCAGAGCAGTCTGGTAGGATCACACAGAGCACCCTTGTAGGATCAGATCCGGTCACAGCTCCTCATGATCACCCTGAAGGCCTCTGAACATGTTTAACACTAAAACACTGAGAACTTTAAACGGATGTGAGTTCACGTCCCAAACTAGCAGGTCACATCTGTCTGGTCTGTTGAGATGAAACCAGCTGTTCCTGTTCTCCTCTGAGGCTGATTAGATAACTGTTAGATGACTAACTAACTACAGATACACACAGTGGACACACAGCAGGAGTCTGTCAGGGCTAAGAAGAGAGTCTGAACAGTAAAGATAACCCTTCACTGCTGACATGCTGCTAGCAAGCTAGTGAAGCTAGTGAAGGGTTCTCATTAGTGACTGAAGCCGCAGATGGAGCAGCAGTAGCGGGCTGACTCACCTCTCTCCTGCTCTCTGGTTCTCTGGTTCTCTGGTCGAGGTGTTGTCGGCTTCTCACCGTGGAGGAGATGGAGATCACATGGAGCTGCAGGCTGACCGGCTAGCTGGATAGCTAGCTAACTTCTGGAGCCCCCCCTCGTGTTTCCTTCGGTGTCACATTCACATCATCTCTCTGTGCTCCTCCACGGCTGGTCTCCTTCATCCCCCCGGTTCTCCGGATCTCTGCTCTCTTTATCCCCCTACAGAACCGTTAGCTAGCTGCTAATGTTAGCTTAGCTAGCTGCTAATGTAGCTGCTAATGCTAATGCTAGCAGGCTACTGTCTCCACAGCTTCATCTCCTCTGCCGGGTTCAGGTTCTCTCCAGCTGGTCTCTCCTCTCTCTCTGGATGTATTAAAGGGTCTATCTCTGGTGGAGGAGGAGGCTGTCTCTTCTCCTGTAGGATGACGCCATTTTTCATTTAGCTACACTGAAACTACACTTCAGAAACTCTCGCGAGACTTGCTGCCCGACGACCCCGTGTTGCCTTCAAATGAGGTCGTGTTTACCGGGTTTACGAATAGAGTCCATATGAACCCCCCCTCATCCGAGTATTAGGGCCACATTGAGGAAAAAAAAAATCTGGGATTTCGAGAATAAAGTCATAATATTACGAGAAAAAAAAGTTGCAATATTACGAGAATAAAGTCGTAACTTTACGAGAAAAAAAGTCGTAATATTACGAGAATAAAGTCGTAAGTTTACGAGAAAAAAGTCATAAAATTACGAGAATAAATTCGTAACTTTACGAGAAAAAAAGTCGTAATATTACGAGAAAAAAAGTCATAAAATTACGAGAATAAAGTCATAACTTTACGAGAAATAGCCATATTATTACGAGAATAAAGTCACAAATTTACAAGAAAAAAAGTTGTATTACGAGAATAAAGGTCGTACAATTACGAGAATAAAGTCATAACTTTACGAGAAAAAAGTCACATTATTACGAGAATAAAGTAATAAATTTACAAGAAAAAAAGGTGTAATATTACGAGAATAAAGGTCGTAATATTACGAGAATAAAGTCATAACTTTACGAGAAAAAAAGTTGTAAAATTACGAGAATAAAGTCATAACTTTACAAGAAAAAGTAGTAAAATTACGAGAATAAAGTCATAACTTTACGAGAAAAAAAAGTCGTATTATAATTAGAATAAAGTCATAACTTTACGAGAAAAAAAAGTCGTAGAATTACGAGAATAAAGTAATAACTTTACGAGAAAAATGTCGTAACTTTACGAGAATAAAGGTCGTAATATTACGAGAATAAAGTCATAACTTTACAAGAAAAAGTCGTAAAATTACGAGAATAAAGTCATAACTTTACGAGAATAAAAAGTCGTATTATAACTAGAATAAAGTCATAACTTTACGAGAAAAAAAAGTTGTAATATTACGAGAATAAAGTCGTAACTTTATGAGAAAAAAGTCATATTATTACGAGAATAAAGTCAGAAATTTACAAGAAAAAAAGTTGTAATATTACGAGAATAAAGGTCGTAAAATTACGAGAAAAAAATCATAACTTTATGAGAAAAAAAGTCGTAATATTACGAGAATAAAGTCATAACTTTACGAGAAAAAGTCGTAATATTACGAGAATAAAGTCATAACTTTACGAGAAAAAAGTCGTATTATAACTAGAATAAAGTCATAACTTTACGAGAAAAAAAAGTCGTAAAATTACGAGAATAAAGTCATAACTTTACGAGAAAAATGTTGTAACTTACAAGAAAAAGTCTTAAAATTACGAGAATAAAACTATAACTTTACGAGAAAAAAAGTCGTAATATTACGAGAATAAAGTCATAACTTTACGTGTTATTTTAGAGGGAAATAGAGCAGCATGTGTGAAAATGAGGAACGTGGAGCATCTTGTGAAGTTCTACTTTAGTTTAGTTTTCACAAATAAGGAAATACTTCATCTTTAGGCTCATCAGCAGCACATTATCATCAGGATCAGGACCTGGAAAAGATTGAGAAAGAAACTGAGTTGTCCTCTCGCCCGTTTTGTTGGTTGCTGGTAATATGTTTTCCTAATATTACGACTTTTTTTCTCGTAAATTTATGAGTTTATTCTCGAAATCTTAGATTTTTTTTCCTCAATGTGGCCCTAATACTCCGTTGTATATTCACGACCTCGTAAGTGGAAAGTTTCTGAAAGCTCCGAGATCACGAGTTGTGACGTGTTTGTTGACGTAGTCAGAAATGGCGGAGGCCTTGGAAGTTCATTTTTCGGTGCATAATAAGTTAATATATTGTAATTTTAGTCGTATATTGTTTTTCTTCATAATTTTATAAGTCTGAGGAAAATGTTGATATTCCCAACGGCCTCATCTTTCTCCTCTGTCATTATACCTTTACATTTACTACATTGTTACCTACTTTCTAGCTTGCTAGCTTGCTAAATTGTTATTCTCTGTGGCTTCTAACTAGACTTGTATTTACTGCAAATTTAACCAGATATGTTGGATCCTGATTCCTCCTGGTTATCAACATTCTGACATTCCAAACAAGGAAACACATTTGGTCGAGTTTAGAAAGAGAAACATTCATTTTAAATAAACAATGATCAGTGTGAAGGATTGTTAACCCGAAAAGACATTTTGTGATCACAACTTTTGACACAAAGATTTGCTGAACAGGAGCTCCGGATGAACCGCGTCAGACTTCCATATCATACCATCTGTGCATTAAGAAACAGAAGCTTTACCACGGATTCCTGCAGCCTGCCGCAGCTCCGTCTGCAGGTGACTCGTTAATTATGCAGTACAGTAGTGCAGCATCACAGGCTGCATGATGTGAACAACATAATAATGATGTTATGCAACGTGTCCTTCATTCTAACAGTGTAGAGATCTCTCCATCTCTCAGACGATATTATAAATAATCCACCGAGTTGATCAGTTGGGACGTTCTGCAGTTATTCTGTTGGGTGAGTCTCCTTCAGGACCTTCAGCTGCTCCTCAATGGTCTTCAGTTCCTGCTGCAGCGCCGACATCTGAACACACAGGACGGGTCAAAACATCAATCACACATTGATGTCTGGTCGTACGCTAGTTAGAACATAAGTAGTACGGAACTATAGTATAATGAAGACATAAATAATTATAATAAAAAAATAATTCTATTAATAAATACAGTAAAACAAAGGAATAAATCAACAAATTCAAATGTTATTTCATAATTCTTAATTTCATAGTAACAATTTGATTGTACATTTTGAAATAAAAATTGCTTTGATGAAATAAAAGTTCAATAAAACTGTGAAAATAACATTTCACAATAACGAGTATGTTATCACAAAGATGTATTTGTTGATTTTTATAATTTACTATATTTTATTATATGGTTATTGTTTTGAAATGTGTACTGATTCCAGATAACCCACCTTAGTGTCCATCTGCTGCCTGACCGGAGCAGGAACCTTGCTCAGGTAGTCTGCAGACCGGACTCTGCAGAGCATCTTCTCCAGCTCTGGAACCAGCTTGTCTCTGCGCTGGGAGAGCTGCAACATCCGTCTGTCAGTCTTCATTCCACTCTGAGAGAGCAAATCATACTGAGTGTTAGACATCACCACCACCATGCAAACACACAGCAGCACACAGATGTGCACACATGTGGATGTGGATGATGAGGCTACATACTGTACATGGCATTCCAGTTTGCATTTTGATTTTGAAGTTTTGGGAGCAAATTGCAAAGTCAATGCAGAGTCAATTTCTAATGATTATGGCAATCTAATTATTACTTGGGAATACACAGAAAAGTATTTGTTAATTTTAAAGGTCCAGTGTTTAGGATCCGGCGGTATCGAGCAGTGAGGTGAGGAGATTACAACCAACTGCGTGTTGGAGAGCTAAACGCGAATGTCCCTCTCTAGAGCAATCTGGAGCAGAGCCAGTACCTAGAGTGTGTGTGTGTACGTGGGAAGTGAGTGGTGAAGCAAGAGAGAGAGAGAGTGGCGGCGACGGGAGCGAGTAACGTTATTGACTCCGGAGAAAATAACAATAACTTGTTTTGTCAGGCAGTCATTTACCCTCAGATAGTTCATTACATTAGATTTCAATGACATAATATAAAGAAAAGCAGAGAAAATCCTCACAGTTAAGAAGTCGGAACCAGAAATTGTTTTTTGCTGAATAAATATCTGAACTCATCCATTAGTTGTGGGGACTGATATTACAATCAGCCCTGCAAATCCCACTTCAAACTGTAGACCTGATATTGGCAAATAATATGTAATATTGGCGTCTGTGAGCTTCCATATAGTTGTGCTTATGAGACAGGCTTCAGGGCTGCTGCAGAAGGAAGGTGATGGGTACCTGAATGGGAAGGTGTAGCTGACATGTGTGGTCCACCACGCCGACGAGGCCTCCTGCAGGAGGAGGAGAGGAGTGGACGGGGAGCAGGTGGTCCGCTCCATCAGGACAGGAGATACGGAGGCTGGAGATCCGGCTTAAAGTCCAAACAGCTGAGCCGAAGTGAAGGAGGACCTGGGCCTGGCTGGGTGAACACACCGCCCACACTGAAACACATCACCACATGCTGAGTAATCCATGCATTCAGTAAGGTATCAATAAGGCTCATCAGTTTATTTCATGTATGAAAACACAACTGGATTTACATCCAGCAGTCCAGAGTTAGTTATCGACTGTTAAATGACTCACTGGCTGGTTTTTCTTTGGTCATGCCACACTGGGCTCGCAGCGAGCGGGCCACTCGGATCACTTCCTGCACCAGCAGGAAGTCTCTTTCCTCTTCAGGGAAATACCAGTGAGCCTGGTCAGGATGGAGAGAACACGGAGAACAACACGTCAGCTAAAACACACGGAAGGTGGAAAATCCAGCCAAACATAACAAGTTCAGAGTAAAGAGTATCACGTATAGCAGAGAAAAGCAGCACAGTAATGTGTTTGTATATTTGATTTACACAAATTAATACTACACAAACATAACAAAAATAATATCTAGTGCAGGAAGAGGTAAAAACCCGACTGGGCTTATCGGAAGACTCCACCTAAATAGTGCTAAAGTTTCACGTTATGGATTTATAACCCTGCAATTACAGCTTATCGACACAGGCGCCACCACAGAGAACGAAACTTAAAAGTAGCATCATCAAGTGAACGGTACATGACTCAGTCGGCTGTCTTGGTGTTTAAAGGCCATCTATCAATAGGAACGAGTCCAGCTGTCAAACATCTAAATCTTCTTTGAAATGTTGAGGAACAATTACTGAATTACTCGTCTAAAACTAAACACAGACAGTGAGCGGGGGAGTGAGGAGAATTAGCAGGTACTTGAGATTTGGGGTGAGTTGTTTTCATTCATTTAAACATGGTTTATGATAAGGTAATGTTAGCACTCATTTGGTGGTTGCCTAGCAACATGTAAAATCAAAAAAATGCAGCAAACTGTAAAAAACGCTCCGTCTGATCGGGGCCTAAAACAAAGAAACATCTGTAGTTTCTGTTGACTAAAACCAGACAAAACCAACAATACTATAAAGACTTAAAAGTGAAAATGGATTTTACACGTCAAAGTTGTTTTTCCAGGTGTTGGGTTGAGTGCTACTGCATATGTGAAAACTTTGTATTAAGCCTTTAGTGTCTGCAGAGGGAGCCGTCTGAAGTCTGATTAATGTCCTGACAGCGTCGGTCAGGTCTGGGAAAAGTAAAACCATCTGAGGGTGGAGCTCACCAGACCTCTACCTCTAACACACCTGAACCTCTGACTAAACTGCTCTTATTTGAGCTGCATTGTGGGTAATGTAGGCACTAGGTTTTAACAAGGAAGAATGTGCTTTTAAAAGTGATTAAAAATAATATACATTTATATCAAAAGGTTTAAATTAAAACCAAATCAAAGCTAACACTGTCTCTATGGACTATCCAGAGGAACAGGGACACCGTTTCAGTCTTTTTTTTTTAAGAAAAACAAATAAAATTCCATCGATTTTATCGGAGAGGCAGAAAATATCTGAAGACTTGAACACCAAAAGCATTTAGATTCCTCTAGTGGTTCTTCTGTCGGAGCCGTGTTAACCGAGGTTGAACCCAGTGTGGTTGAAGCCAGTGTAAATGCTGTCATGGTGTGGATGTGGTGAAGGGTGAAGGACGGGTGTGGTGGTGGTGGTGGTTGTAGTCCTACCAGCTGAGAGGAGCGGGGGTACGGCTGTAGACACAGAGCGGGCCGGGCAGCAGCTGCAGGTCTGAACGGCTGGAGTCTCTGCCACAGCTCCTCGGTGATGAAGGGCATGAAGGGGGAGAGCAGGGCCAGAGACGTGGACACACAGTGATAGAGGACGCTGCTGGCCACCTGCCTCGCTCTCACACTGTGCTCTGTGTCAGTCTGGACCACCGCCGCCCCCCCGTCCTGCTGGACCAGCACCGGCTTCACGTACTCCTACAGCACACACACACACACTGGTTACACACTGGTTACACACACTGGTTACACACTACTATCAGCTCAACTCTTTGGGTTCATCAATCATTGACAGCCTGTGACTGAGCCTCCCTGTCGCCATGGTTACAGCAGGTTCCCGTGTAGACCGAGCAGTAGGTAGTTTACTGACGATACAAAGTGACATCAAAGTGTACCCATAATGCAATGTGAAAGTTCTGCTCCTCACCATGTAGACGTCACACAGGCTGTGGAGCCAGAAGGAGTGCAGGGCGGATGTGACCGTGTGCAGCTCGTAGGCCTCGAAGGCCCGTTCACACTGGACCACGGTGCTGTAGAGCCGGGAGCAGATCCACCGCTCCATGCTGCCGACAGCAGCCGTCTGAAAAATAGAGAAGTCTGGTGAAGCTAACCTTCAGCTGGGCTTCCTTCATCGTGCCCCTGTAGATCTGTTGTATTAATGTAAAGACCAGCAACAACTAGTACAACTATAGACATATAAGAATAAAGATGTGTTCCAACCGGCGGTTCCTTTGCCGTACCTCTTCCAGTGTTCCCACCAGTGTTGTGTTGTCTCCCAGCACTCCCAGTGTGAATCTCAGCGTCTGCCACATCTTATTACAGAAGTGTCTGCAGCTCAGGACCTGAGAGATGGACAGACTGATGTCTTCTCCTGATGGAGAGGCAGAAAAAGGAAAAAGAGTGTGAAGGTGGAGAGACATTAAGGTGAGTCGTTGTGCTCCACTAGAGGCACCGTCCACGGTCCCCGTGTCGGTCATTTCATCGGTCGGTCTGTGTGTTCGTCCAGGGTCAGTGTATCTTTTGGTCATTCGATTTTCCTTTCACAAACGGATATTAAAATACAAAAGTGGTTATTTGATTTTCATTTTAAAATACAAACATTTAAATTGAAATACAAGGCGTTTTTCTTTATCAGGGTCAAAAAGGGATGAACTAAACCTAAAAAATGGGTTGATTTTCATTTTTTATTTCCAAAAATAAAAAAATAAAATCACTAGAAGACAGAAACAAAAAAACACCCGTTTTTCATAATCTGCAACGGGAAGTTGCGTAAGAGCGCGTATGACGACGGTGCTGCTGTGTAACTGAAGGTGATGGACAGGCATCAGTATGTAGTTTGAGTGTGTCTCAGGGAAGAAGACGTGACTGCAGAAAAACTAACTTCGGTAAAGTATGAAAGATATTGACAGATTCAAACTTCCTGAATCAATAACTCATCACAGAAACGTTGTTAAAACACAAACAAGGTCTCTTTCTAACCGTAGTGAGGCATACACTCACCGGCCACTTTATTAGGTACACCTTGCTAGTACCGGATGGTCTTCATCTGCTTCAAGGTTGGACGTGTTGTGCGTTCAGAGATGGTATTCTGCATACCTTGGTTGTAACGAGTGGTTATTTGAGTTACTGTTGCCTTTCTATCATCTCCAACCACTCTGCCCATTCTCCTCTGACCTCTGACATCAACAAGGCATTTCCGTCCACACAACTGCCGCTCACTGGATATGTTCTCTTGTTCGGACCATTCTCTGTAAACCCTAGAGATGGTTGTGCGTGAAAATCCCAGTAGATCAGCAGTTTAATACTCAGACCAGCCCGTCTGGCACCAACAACCATGCCACGTTCAAAGTCACTTAATCCCCTTTCTTCCCCATTCTGATGCTCGGTTTGAACTTCAGCAAGTCGTCTTCACCACGTCTAGATGACGTAATGCATTGAGTTGCTGCCATGTGATTGGCTGATTAGCTATTTGTGTTAACA
>CAKALU010033464.1:0-13226 GCA_916700995.1 Hozukius guyotensis | reverse complement strand
AGAGCTTCTCTTATCCTCTCCTCATAAGACATTTGCATAGATTTGCACAGAGTGTGTCCACATGACGGAGACTCTAGTCATACATTGATTGTACTAATTTATTCAGCCAGGCGCATTCAATTCCAGAGATTGAAGTGCTATCACACAAACGGGATTAAAACCGGATGACGATCGCACAATTAATATTGTCTCATTTTCTAAATTACTTATGTATGACTTATATTTGGCTAAATTGTGTTTGCTGGTCTAATAACATTAAGGGTAATATGGTAAATGTGGGCTGTAAATGTATCGTCTCTCTGAGTCTCCGGAGCAGCATGAATATGTATGGAGACATCCTTGGCCCCGCTGCTGATTAGGAAAAGTGGAATAAATTGATGGTCGGGCTTTGTGTTTTTTTAGCAAAATACAATATTAGGTTTCCCGTATGGAAATGTAACACACAGACACACACGTATTTTAGGCCTGATTCATTCAAGAGCAATTTTATCTCCTGAATAATAGCATATTTGGCTGCCATTGATTTCAGATTATTTTCAGTCTGTGTGCACATATCTTAGCATGTATACATATGTGCATGAGTGTTTGGGTTTAAAGTGCATTTTGGAGTTTTTGTGTAAATAAACAAAAGTTTTGTTTACATTCAGTGTTTCTCACCAAAACGCATTACGTGTACCCTTGAGGTCTAAGAAACCTCAATACATGGCGGCACATGTACGTCCTGGTTGGTGTGCACAAGCATAGACTGTATATAAGAAGTGGACATAGTCACTGTGACGTCACCCAGTGGTTTATGGACTGCCGTTTCAAAGCCTTGAGTTTGGCATTTTGGCTGTCGCCATCTTGGTGTTTTGCAACCCGAAGTAACACGAGAGGGTGGTGCTACAACCGAATGCTGAATAAGACATTTTTAGGCGACCAAAAATGTTACAATTAACTTTCATGAACTGAAAACACACTGTGCAAAGTTGTAAGACGAGAACACAAACAACTTCCAGACCGGACAATGCCGTGGTAGTGACCTGTAAACCACAAAGGTAGCCACGCCCTAAAGCATACCCTGCTTTATGGTCTATTTGACTCTAAATGGAACCATAATTTACTAAATGAACATCATGCTGTTTTGAAGAAGACTTGAAACTAGCAATTAAGACCATAAACTCATGTTTACAATGTTTACTGAGGTAATAAAGTCAAGTGAGAAGTAGGGTCATTTTCTCATAGACTTCTATACAGTCAGACTTCTTTTTGCAACCAGAGGAGTCGCCCCCTGCTGGCCATTAGAAATAATGCAAGTTTAAGGCACTTCCTCATTGGCTTCATTTTTCAGACCCCCGATGTTGCCCACTGTGCACGACACAAACAAAATGGGACACAAAAGATTTCTCCATAGCGCTACTAGTGGTCAAAACCTGCACAGCAACATCAACATTCTCAACATGTGAGAATATACACTGCACTTTGGTGCACGAAAATATACTACCTCAGATTAGGTAGATTTTTATAGATACGCATAGTGGTCAGCAGATTTCTTCACAGTCAGATATGGCTAGTAGGCTGTGGAAAAGGTAAAATAGGTTCATGCTCACTCAGAAAAGGGAGGAGATGTGGGAAAAAAGCATGAAGAGAAGCTGTACCATGCAAAACTTATATGTATTTTTGTTGTCACTGCCCCCGTATGGGCCATGATACTAATCAAGAGACGAACACCATGAAAAAAATTCCAGTAACTTTCCTCCTGTCATTTTTTTTCACAACACATTATAAGAGGGGATGAAACTGGAATAGGCAACATTTTTCACAAATGTCTTTGTAATTTAATTTCCAGTAGCTTGCATCAAATATGCATATACATCAAATCTCAGAAACACCATGCTTAGTTGGCAACTATGCCGGTCTGACTGAAAAGCTACTCTTCTGTGCTGGTGTAAGGTTTATTTAGGCTATCTCTTCCATTTGCCTCTGCCACTTGCGTCATCCTGCTGTCTATATACTCTATTTTGGTCACTTCTGTCCTCCACTCATACACCTCTCTCCCACACATCCCACTCTCCACAGGCACCACTCATTCTTTCCTTCATTCACTCTATTCCCTTCCCTTCTCGTCCCCTCCCCATGCCCTCAATCCCTCTCACCGTCCTCCATCACTGCTCTTCTCTAAATGTCCTCTTCTTTCTTGTCCTTGTTTTATGCAGCATTTTCTATAAATAGATATATATGTATTAATCCACGTTCATCATTTATCCTCCTTGGCTCTAAATGAAATGCACCAGAAACTAGATATAAAAACAATTTGGCTTTTCCTAGGCTTTTCAGATTTTATACCCTTAAGTCACAGGGTCCATATTGTGTGTGTGTGTGTGTGTGTGTGTGTGTGTGTGCGCGCGTGCACGTTCTGCCCCCTATTGGGGTTGAGGCCAGTGACACCCTCAGGGCTGTACTGTCCAATCCCCTCCATGCTGCGTTTCTATAGGATTGAATTAACCTCCTGCCTCTCTTGACAATGCACACACACATAATCATCCAGTCTCACAAACACACTTTGTCTATATGCCAATCACCTTTCCCCTGTCAAGGCTATATTATTAGCTTGGGGCACTTCTGCAACTATTATCACTTAGATTCACCCGTGGGAATCAACCCTACTGAATGCACAGAATTTGTTTATCTATTTTCTTAAAAAGTGTCACAGTATAATTGAACATAACTGGCTGCATAGGCACAACAATACAGAAGGTGTAGCATGGGATGAAATATTAAAAGTTTTGCTGGCTGTCAAACTTTAGGCATTACAGTAACAGAATATCGATTCATATTTGATCGGCGCTGCCTAGTTTGACCATTTGATCGGAGTTCATGAGTGATTGACAGCTGCCTCTGTTGAATGAACAGCCAATAGGAACGCTCTCTCAATGAAATGACCTGTGATTGAGCAAAGTCTCCCGTCATGGGCAAGATCTTTTAAAGCCTGAAAACAGAGCCATGAGGAGGTGCAGAAGTTTAGTCATCTCTCAGAGCACTTAAATTACAATATGCTGAAAGGTTATTATGGAATTTTTGCCCCATGATGCCTAAAACATTCTGCCTACTGCAGCTTTAAGGTCAGGCAACTGAAAAACTTGTTTAAAAAAATGACTTGAATCCAGGCAAAAAGCAGTATTTCACTGCTCTCTCTGGTTGAAAGTTTGGTGGTTATAAATGTGCTCTGCTGCACCAGTAACCACACCCAACAGTGATGTCACAGTGTCCTGAATCACCCCAGAGCACAATTCTACATCGCTGCAGCAAGTTACACAGTTAAACACTAAAGGTCAGCAAAATTAAGATTCTTAGAAGGTGTAAAGTTGCCATTTAAGGTTCTGGAAAGGCCGTGGATATAGACAGGAAAAATAAATAAATAGATAAAAATAAATAAAGTCTACACTGATGGTTGGTCTGTAACGGACACCAACTGTCTGTCTTAAGTCAGACAGGCTACACACCCACTCACTGCCAACACCTTCACTTTCCGGCTTGTTAAATAAAAGGAACACCGCTTCCTGCATTAGCACTGAAGGTTGGCATTGAACGTACATTGTGCGCTAAAGAGCTGACTCTGAGCTGTAAGAATTTGAGGCAAATGTTAGTTTAAATATTTTAAAACAGAAGAGATATTTTTTAATTTAAATTTTTTGTTAAAACATTTTCTTAATGCTTACCACGAGGTAATCCAGGGACACTGAAACACAACATTCACATAATACTTGTATTTAGACTACATAAACTGATGTGCAATGGGATCCTGTGATTGTGCCAGTGTTAGTATAACAATTTGATGTTATACTATTATGTTTCACTGCTATACCAGTATTAATCCATTTTGTTAGGCTATTATTGTAATACACGTATTTAAATAAAAATGTATTCTGTACTCTAAATTTAAGATGAAGTAATATTTGTAAAAATGCACACTTTTTTCAGAACTTAATTTAAGACCATTGTCTTGTGTGTTGACACACTGTAAACAGAGATGAGTTATTGAGATGGTTCGTGCTTTAATACTGACACGTGTGTTATTAACGCACATATCGGACCTGGTATGCTCTAATTGGTTTTCTGAGGAAAAGTGGCCGCTGCATATCAAACCTTCCAGCTATCTATTGGCCACTAGTGGGTGATTTTAAGTGCCACTAATTCACTGGCCAGTGACACATCAGACTATTTATTAAAGTACACTAACTTAATGAATGGCCCATAGAATGGAGAGTTAAAACATTTACTGTCCTAAGAGAGAGATAGAGAGCAATAGACACAGAAAGAGGACGGGAAGGGGGGAAGAGAGAGAGGGAACGAGAGAGGAGAGAGTGAGAATGAATGGCCCATCGTATAGAGTTAAGACGTTAAAAGTGCAAATAGACAGCTGACCCTCTTATAGCTTGCACATGCGGCTCAGACACGCGCAGCCACCTAAGCCACTTTACACCCCACCAGATAGAGGGATGGGGGACAGAAGAGAGAGGAAAGGATGGAGAATTGGATGACACAAGAGGACGGGATGTTGGAGAAATGGAAAGAGGCGAGAGATGGAAGTGAGGCAGGTGATTTATAGTTATAGTGAATACAATTTTTAAAAAAGGGGAATGACAAAAAAAGAATGAAGGAAAGATCAAAGAATGAATTAGAAACGTGCGAGAGAGGTAGAGAACATAGAAGAAGTAAATCACTGAAGGTTTGCACAAACGAGGGGCCATAAATTACAAGCAGAGTGGTCTGTTAGTTAACATGTAAGCTAAGTAGGCCATATGCGATTTGATGGAGAGAGGGTCATTGGAGAGCACAGGACAAGGAGAGAAGAAAGAAATGTAAAGGAGAGACAAAGGAAAACAAGGAGAGTGACGTGGGAGAGAGGAAAGTTACTCTTCATTTCCTCTTGTGTAATTTCTCAATCAATTTCTCTGTCATGCTTTCTAATTTTCTCCTCTTTTTGGATATTATTTGCTGCCTTAATAGAAACAAAGTAGAAGACGGAAATATGGAAAAATACTAGAGGATGATTTATTATGAAAGTCATTAGAGGGATTTGGGCTTATTGTCTTAACTGTATTTTATTTATAAGTTATATTTTCTGTACTTTTTTCTTTCTGTCATGTTTATCCAATATACTATATATTTATTGTGTATTTTTCTCCATCTGTGCCCATATTTGTGCACTAGTTTGTTTGTCACTGTTACTCTCCTTATCTGTGTTTGTGTGTGTGTGTGTGTGTGTGTGTGTGTGTGTGTGTGTCAGGGGAGCTAGATGCTGTGAAAGGCCATTACCACCATGAGTCCATGTCACTAGGCCTGTGAAACCCAGGGGAACCCTACCACTGATACAAAGGGATACCGGGGAAAACACACACACACACACATAGAAATTTAGACACATACAAATAGTGCTCACATACGGCCACATGTGGACCGCACAAGATTGTAAATTTATAAATCACACATGCCAAAATGAACACACAACCACCCACCCACATAAATATATATACACGTATATACACACAAGGGGGGGTTAAATAGCCCCAAAACAGGCCATTGAAACGCCATCAGTGTGAAGCTGCCACACATTAGCACTTTACAGGTCACGGCGCCTAAAACAGATATGGTCACCCTTGGAGACTGACCCTGTTTGGCACCATATTAGGAGGAGAAAAATCACATAAAGACTTTCTCCCAAACCCAATAAGAAGCGCTCTGAAATGAAATCAGACTCCAGTATGAGGTCTGAATGAAGCAGCCCGTTCGTGCAACTTTGTTACGGTATGTTATACATAAAATATTTAAAAAATCACACATTTATGAATAAAACTGCAAGATGTTCGTCCAGGACTAAAAAGGAGCTGCATTGCCTTTTGTTAAAAAACAACAACAACAACGCTGCAAGTATTGCATTGTATACCCCGCTGCTAACAGGCCATAATCCTTGCTCTAGTTTTCTTCATAGCTCAGATATCGTCAAACCTTTAACAATGGATGTGACAAAGGCTTCTCTTCGTCAGCTGTTATAAAACAGAAGTAACCAACAACAAGCGCACCTCTGAACACAGCCTTGGGTTTTTCTCATATTTGAGCTTTTCTCTGTGTTCTTGAATTCATTTCTCATTAAAGGACCAGTGTGTAGGATTTCGGAGGATCTATAACGACATTTCGGGGGATCGATAAGAAGAAATGGAAAATAATATTCATAAATATGTTTTAATTAGTGTATAATCACCTGAAACTAAGAATCGTTGTGTTTTCATTAGCTTAGAATGAGCCCTTCATATCTACATATAGGGAGAGGGTCCTATTCACGGAGTCCGCCATGTTGCTCCGCCATGTTTCTACAGTAGCCCAAAAACACTAGCTCTAGCGAGAGCCTTTCACGTTTTTACGTGACCTGAAGGCCACTGTAGTTCCCCGACAAGCTTGTGAAACATGAGCCGCAGTGTGCAAAACCGTGGTACCGCCAGCCGCTGTCTGACTTCCATTGCTCCTAAAGTAGTGTTATTATGGTAAGGATGGCCTCTGAGCGAAGCAAACGATGTTACCACGGTTTTGCACTCGGCGGCTCATATTACCTCAGTCCTGGACAGGGAGGAGTGAACGGAGGGGTACTCAGTTGGTTACAATCTGCAACCACACAACTAGATGCCGCCAAATCCTACACACTGTACCTTTAGGTTTCTCCTGTTGTTCCTGTTGTTAACTTTCTTCATATGTCATTAATTGTTCACAATGAACAATTAATGACATATGAAGAAAGTTAACAACAGGAACGACAGGAAACCATTAACAGAAGTAAATCGAAACACCATTATGCAACTGCATACAAATGAACATGTAAATAAAAATGATTTCTTCTCTCTCCTCAGCAGAGTTCAGAGTAAATACTGCCAAGTTTAGTGAATTGGGCAGAATTGACAGCATGTCACATGTAGCATGTTGATTGGTCTGTGAACTCGACATGATCACGCTTGTAAAAAGATTCTATGAGAAGAACTAGTTGAGGTTGAACGGTGCTCACGGCTCATCGCATGTCCACAACCCGTGTCCATAACTGCCAGCGCTGATGTAAAATGTTCTGTACTCAGTGGGCTGCCTATAGATCAGAAAACATGTGATTCAACAAGCCATTCAGATTTACTTACCCTTATATGTCACATGCCGGCTCATTAAAATATATCGCCCACAGCTTGAGAACTACCTTTGCAAAGGTGCACCATATTTTTCTGCAATCAGAGCAGACAGGGCTTTTTTGGAAGGGGGAACTTAAAGAGACAGGCGCTAAAACAAAGACAGAGGGTGAATATTCAGACAGACACTATGAGCGTTTTTGAACATTAAAGCATGTTAACAATGTTCTAGTATGAACCTGAAAATGAGCATAATATGTCCCCTTTAAGTAAACTTGTGCGAAGTGATTTCCACCCAAAAACATCCAGACAAAGTAGCCTGAATTGATTAATGTCACCACAAATGCTGTCTATACTTGTTCATCAAAACTGAAATGGTCATCAAATCCGTAAACCTCCCTTGTTAATGAATTGTCTTTGAAAGTGCACCTCATTTATAGTGAATGAAAGTAATGGAGTTATTGGAATAGAAAATGATCTGATGCTTTGGATTTGGATTCATTAAGTTGTGGAAGTATTGGTAACGTTTAACACTTCATATCTGCGAGGCAGCCTCTCTCTATGGCTGTCCAGACTAATGGAGCCATTAGGTGTTATGGGAAGCTATAACTGTGTGTCATTGGCATAACAGTGAAACTTTATGCATGTAAATGGAGAATGAAATGGGGCCGAAAAATTAACCCTGTGGGACTCCCAAAATAATGTCTGCTATGGATGAATTGTGACTGAAAATGCCTCATCAGACGGCTGAGTTTTAAAAACGCAGCTCATCACAGTTATCAACAGTGACAGATCGGGGTTATATCTTCTTTTTAGTGCAAAGAGCTGCATCATTCATTAGTCAGTTATGCTGAGTAGAGTAGAATAGACCTGTGCTGTGTTTTATTTTCTTTTGTACAAAAGAAATACAACCAATTTGGATACTGAATTGAGAAATACGGGGGAGGATTATGGGAGAAAAAGAGGAGAGGATAGAAGATAAAGGGATGAAAGATGCTCAGAGAGAGAGACAGAGATAGAAGGAGAGATGTAGATGAAGCCAGAAGGTGGAGGAGGACAAGAGAGGAGTTAAGTTGGCCATTAGCGATGCGGCGTGTGGAGCCCACTCTTACATGCGTTCCACAAGGTTAACGATAAGAGCCCCTCAGCAGCTGAAATGCTCAAGTAGCTTTTATCGTATCATAATAATGAATCAAAGATAAAATAAAATAAATGAACTCCAAAAGGCGAGCAAGTAAAATAAAACGTATGTGCAGAGAGCCGGGTGACCAGGCAGCAACCCAAACAGAGAAGAGAGAGAGAGAAATGTAGAAAGAGAGAAGGAAAAAAAAGGAATAAAAATCTTGCTCTCTTTCCGCTAATATCTTCTTATGTCATCTGGTTGAAAAATATTTGCCTCCGGGTCAGGGCTCCCCCTGTTAGAAAAAGGCTTCTTCACGGCTCTCTGCTACATTAAATATCTGGCCTCTGCATCCCATTTACTGCTGCTGGCTATTAGAGAGAGAAAGAGAGAGAGAATATAGGGAAGTATGTGAGGTTGACAGAGCAAGATAGAATGAAGTAAAAGAAAAAGGGATGCCTTAAAGAAAACCCAAACATGAGGTAAAAATAATAAAGAAGAGTAGAGGCTAATTATTTAAAACACAACAGTTAAAACAATCAGAGAAAGAGACAGATGGAGTCTGGAAAGCCTCTGTTGATTTGTTTTCTAGTCATCTTTTGCTTATGCTTTTGTAAAATCTTTTCTTTTTAATGTTGTACATCAGTGTGTGTGTGCGTGTGTGTGTGTGTGTGTTTAGTGCCCTTGGCAAGAGGGTTCAGAATGGACAGTAGTTAGCCACCCACCGGAGCAAGCTGTTACCACTTCCTTTACCCTCCTCCTCCCATCCTCCCCCTCTCTTCTTTCCATTCATTCCTCACTGTTCGCTTTTATTTTACTACACATGAAAAGATGGTACTTAAAAGAACAGGCTGTTCTCATACACCATTCGTAGCTATACCTACGAAAAGTAATACACTGTAATTCATATGTATATATATATATATATATATCTATCTATATATATATATAGATAGATATATATATTCCACAGAATCAATTTGTATGTAATCCACGTAATCGGGAACCAGGAAGTATAAAGACAAACGACGCGTAGGGAGGAGGTCGACCTTTTCCTAAACCTAACTAAGTAGTTTTGTTGCCTAAACCTGTTAAGACGGAAGTTTATTTTGAAAAGACTGGAGTGGAAATTGACACGTGTATCACGTGTTGCTGGACATTTGTAGGAAAACGCAAAAAAAATGAGGAATAACTTTTCTTAAGATATCGTAAGAACCGTTGTATGGGATACATTGCATCGTGACAGTAGCCTAGTGTTCACCTTTAAGTCCATGTTTGAATGTTCCTGACTGATGGATAAATTAGCATTTGGCAAATAAATGATAAACATGCTTCCCGACCTTGGCAACCGCAGCTCTAGTACCCTTTAGTAAGTCACACTGGTAGGGCCACATTGGTACACTCGGGTTAAAGTAGCGTCCCTGTTTGATTTCTCTCCTGACTGTCCCAGGTGCTATCAATCATGCTTCATGTTTTTGTCCTCTAGTTGGACTGTTTGAAAAAAGTGAATTCTCACTTTAGCCAGGTGTGCTTCAGATAACACTAAGACAACTTATGCCACAAAATGGCATCTAGTGGGCACACAGACTGGGTGCAGTTGCATTCAAACAACTTCAGATCCAGGTAGTCCAGTTTGAATAATAGATCTGTGAGTTTAAAGGGTTTACCAGACGGTTAGGGAAATACGACATTAGAGTTACAAAGTAATATACAGGAAGCATGCTCGCATGTATTTGATTGGCCAACACAACGTCTTTGTAAAAGTAGAGCTTCAACTTTCTTGCCGGACACACAGAACGCCCTCTGTGTTGGCACCTCTGCTGCATGGCCTCATTCAAATAAATGGGGCCAGGCTGCTTTTTTTTTCAGGACCGTTGTCTGTCTGAACGCAGTGTAAACATAATCTTGTGAAGTACAGCACTGCTGGAAACTAGCATGCATGCTCTGTGAACTATCTCATAAATTATGTGGTTATTGTTTGGTACCACTCTTACAGAAATGTGAGCATAAATCAGAGACAAAAGACAGGTGTCAAAACTGGAAGCCTGGTTTTAATTGATATTGCTCTACTGTAATAATCCTGAAAGGCATAGTCTGGAGTAACACATGTAATGTTTCAACCCATAGTAGTTTAAGTTACAGAATCATAGGTCTCTCTTTTTGCATTGAACAATATATACAATGTGAAATAAATACATTTACACAAATGGACATTATTGTTGGAGCACACTTGTATGATACACGTCACAAAAATATACAGGTTATTGTTTCTTTTTTTCTTTTTTCATTTACTGATGTGAAGCACATCTAAAATCTACAGACATGTTTTAATAACACTACAGGGTCTTCTCTCGTACACAACTCTTCTCTACCGCGCCGGGGTCTTTTTCATCTTTAAATATCCTTTGTATCCAAATGTGTCGTCGTTCTCTCTCCCTTATTTTCTTCACATTTGCAAAGACTGCAGGGTTTCGCTGCAGCACAAGTGGCAGTTACATTTGGGGATTAAATACAACTAAATGACTAAACACTGTAGAGCTGTAGATAGACACAGTTTGGCCTTAGCAGATTTCAGGGGCAGCCGTGGTGGATGGACAATCCTGCTTTGTCCCTACGCCTAAATATCTCATCCTTCTGTTCCAGCTAAACTATTGTTACGTAGAATATTTGCAGCTAAAGTTCCAGATGAGGGCGATAGATAACATGGTGCCCAAAGTGCAACCAGGTCAAACTCTTTCTATCGATGGCTCTGCAAAAAAACCAGACAGTCCTTCGTCCATTGCTCCTCATAGATGATACCAGTTTGGTTTGTTGTCATTTATATGGTTTTTACACTAACCGCAGAATCATTTTAACAGCTACAACAGCATTTAGATGTATAACCCAAAAAACAAACAAGTGCAACTCTTGTCTCGTCATTGCACATCAAAATGTCATCAAAATATTGCTTTTTAACTAGAAAAGAAGTAGTATGAAAACACTTCTGTACATCTAAATAATATCTTGGCTATGAGCAGCAAGTTATATCAAAACCTCTGAAAGAATCACACGATCTCCCTCCTGATTTTAGCTGGTACATTTATTCTTTTATTACTAGCAAAACAAAGTGGCATGGCCATCATTTTCAATTAATTAAACAATTGATAATTGGATATTTAAGTAAATTTAGAAACACATAACTACATATCAGTGTTTGCTAATATATAAATTGAACTTGATTCCTTTTAAAACATGGCTATTAACCAGCTCAGCCTTAATCACCTCAGGGAGATGTGTAACATCTTTCATGGCATTGAATTGTTCAGAAGTACACAGGATTGGTTTGACAACTAAACAAATAAATAAAAAACAGTAACAGAAGAGAAGCGATAGTAAGAAAAGAGCACCTTTCTTCTAGAAGTTGTTTGTAGATTAATGTACAGTGGATGATAAGAAATCTTTCTGACAATGAGACGGCGTTTTAAGTTACAATCAAAACAGGAAATTCAACTCTGTCATCAGGGATTTCTCCTACAAATATATTTGATGCACCTGTGAAATAATTTGCTCACGTTATATGTTAATGTTTAAGATCTTTGATGAGTCCTAGAGTCTTTGAATTAATGCTATCTGTAGCGCTGAATCTATAAATGTGTATAAAGAGGTACAATGAGTATAGCAACATGATTAAAGGAGACTTTGAGTTCTTAATTCTGGGGCCAAAGCAGAAACGTGTCCCACAATGTAATGAGTGCATGGCGAAGAGAAAAAGCAAAGTGCAAACTAAACATGTCGAGCTTTTTTTTCAACATTTCCCCTCAACCCACAAAAAAACCTTTAACTTTCACCTGTCCAATCACATTTTACTCTTTGTTGTAAAACAAGATATCTTCCTGGAAATGAGCTGAAAACAGGACACTACAACGGGGAAAAAAAGTTTTTCATCTTCATATTTTCTCGTTTTGACTGCTGAAACAGTAGCGATGACTGAGCCGAGCTGTATGGAAGGCAGTTATGTACAGCGAGTTTATCAAAAAAGAGTCACCTACAGTTCTGAATTACTCAAATGTCCTTTTCATTTCATCGTTATTTTAACCTAAAGATATACAGTATAGTGTTTATTCTACAGGAAAGTTACACAAATGATCCCTTTTTAAATACTTGTATGGTGTTTCTTCATTTAGATACTAAATATTTCATTATTTATGTATAGTTTGGTAAAGATGAATACTGTAATTTGATCTCGGTGGTCTAGTTAAGTGTCTAGAAGAAGAAGAGCCTTGTATCCGGTTCGGTTCATTGAGAGAGAATCCGCTGGTCAGACCCACAGCGGAGCGGACTGATCCGACAGACAGACAACATGGCCTCTACTCTACTCTGTGTTGTCTAAAGAAGAAGCACACGGCACAAGAAGAACGGGAATCACCACAAGAAAAAGTACACAGCAACGCCTTAGAGAACTCAACAGAGGAGGAAAGGATCAAACAGATTAAAACAAAAAAACAGATAAAACTAAAAGAAACAGGGTTTTTTCTTGATAGAAAAAACAGCGAACATGAAACACACATCGAGGCTGAACTACAATTTTTTTTTTTGTTTTTTTTTCTCGATTTTGTTTCCAATAAAATGTCTTATGTTAGAATTATAATCTGTATAATTTACAATATACAATGTTTAAGAAGAAGGCTGAGAAAATACCCCTTACTAATAATAATACTGATGTTTGATACAGAGCGTGTGATGTTAGAGATCAACTACACTTAAACTGCAGCACTCCTCAGCTGTGACAAGTTGCCATTTTATATTAGATTACACCCTCATCTACATTACACGTTTTGGCATTCTTATTCGGCTTTAGAAATGACATAAACAATGATATAAAAAAAATCCCTCAACTGTCTTCACCTGTTAAAGCTGTGATCAGTCAGCCATACAATCTCACTATAACAATGAAATCAATGTTTCTCCAATTGACTGTAAAATGT
>CAKALU010033463.1:0-29000 GCA_916700995.1 Hozukius guyotensis | reverse complement strand
GTGGCTGCAACCATAGTCTGTGGATGCAACCATAGTGTGTGGGTGCAACCATAATCTGTGGGTGCAACCATAGTCTGTGTGTGCAACCATAGTGTGTGGGTGCAACCATAGTCTGTGGATGAAACCATAGTCTGTGGGTGCAACCATAGTCTGTGTGTGCAACCATAGTGGGTGGGTGCAACCATAGTCTGTGGATGAAACCATAGTCTGTGGGTGCAACCATAGTCTGTGTGTGCAACCATAGTGGGTGGGTGCAACCACTGTGTGTGTGTGCAACCCCATAGTCTGTGTGTGCAACCATAGTGTGTGTGTGTGTGTGTGTGTGTGTGTGTGTGTGTGTGTGTGTGTGTGTGTGCAACCATAGTGTGTGTGTGCAACCATAGTCTGTGGGTGCAACCATAGTGTGTGGGTGCAACCATAGTCTGTGTGTGCAACCATAGTGTGTGCGTGCAACCATAGTGTGTGGGTGCAACCATAGTCTGTGTGTGCAACCATAGTGTGTGGGTGCAACCATAGTCTGTGGGTGCAACCATAGTCTGTGTGTGCAACCATAGTGTGTGGGTGCAACCCTGTAAAGCACATCCTGCAGAGGTTGTCTGCTGTGAGTTTTTGTTGCCCTGGTGGCTGACTGACTGACTGTCTTCAGTGTGTCGCGGTGACGCGCGCCACAAGAGCTGCAGACTCATGAACGCGCGTCGTCCATTCGCATGGATGGGATCTGCGAGAGGGCTGCGGATGAACGGTAACCGGCTTTAACGGGCATTTCCTCACTCAGTGTGGCAGCGAGGCGGTTAACTGTTGTGTCGGACGGCACCGGGCATCGATGTGTGTTGTTCTATGTCGGCATTTGGTTAAAAAAGTAGGCCTGAAGGACACTAGGTCGACCTACAAATGAGTTAGCCACGAGTAACGTTAACTAACGGAGGGGATTTAGTGCTAACGGCTGCAGGAACGGTTGTCTTTAGTAGTTTATCAGTCTGTTTATCAGCTGTAATGTTGTTGTATGCACTGTGTTAGAGTCTAACTCCAGTCAGTGGAAGTGTTTAGTGTGTCTTCTTAGTGCAAAAATGTTCCTTATGGTTGGAAAGTGTATTTATTTAGCCATTTGAGGTCCTCACACTTTAACTTTTACAATTTCTGACATAAAAAGCCACCATTGAGTTCCCTGTGGTGCAGGACATGTGATATTATCAGGGTTGCTGACTGGAGACCTTCAGAGCAGATGAGCCAATTAAAGGAGCGTCTTAGTATTTTTATGACCTGTGAAGGATGAGGTGCTGTGAGGGGGTCAGATGAGGAGAACATTACTGTTTAATCATGAAGACTCATTCAATGTCTCACTGTCAAGGATCTGATGTGTGTTTTGAGGGATGCACCCATTCTGCTTTTTCAATACCGATAGCGATACCTTGGATTTGGGTATCGGCCGATACCGAGTCCCGATCCGATACCAGTGTTTTAATCGATAAGCTGTATGCACTCACTGTGTGGAAGTGATTTTTTTATGTGTAAGGCAACATCAGGCTGGATTTAAATATTGCTTTCCTAACTTCGTAAGACAAAATGTGACAAATAAATACATCGATATAAATTTACTTTATATTTGTTATTGAAATAATAAATTGTACACCAAACAACTTGGTAAAAAAACTCCAAAATTATCAGGAGTTACATTTCAAGTGTAAACCTTTTTAATGCAGCAACAAATTGCTCAAAACTTAAACAGTAATTAAAATGCCAGTATGGTATGTAAACACAGAACTGAATTGAATAGATCGGCCCCATTGTCAGCGATACCCAATCCAGCTATTTGAGTCAGTATCGACCCAATATCCGATCCGGTATCAGTATCGGTGCATCCCTAGTTGTGTCAAAACTAAATATCATTAAATTATCTTATATTTGCCCTTTTAACCCTTTAAAACTGTGTGCAAAATTTCTCCAATTCTAGAGTGACCACTCCATGTCATGTATTATGTTAATGTGTTCATTTTCAGGGCGGTGTAAGGTTTCCTTCCTCTGTCCTCCCTCCTCCCTTCTACAAGGAGCAGCCTCACAGATAGACAGACGGAGATTCCAGTCTGCAAGAAGAGTGCTGTCAAGAGGATTTCTCCTCAAGGAAAAGATTTGATCAGTGCTGCCCAGCCAACGCTCCGTCTTGTTTCATACCTCCATCGTCCAAATGCAAACAAGTAGTTGATAGCGTCAACTTTTCTTTTTTTTTACCAAGAACAGTCCTGGCAACAGCGGCCGCTGCTTACAGCACAGATCTCAGCTTGATTGGCTACCCAAATACAAGACTCCACTGAAGAAAAGACTGAGGAAATAATTATTGTTTTTCCTCGTCAACCTTGAAGTTGTGCGTCTTCTTCGATCAAGTGCAATCATGGGGGCTACCGGCTACGGTTACTACCGTGCAACCATCTTCTTCTGCATGTTCATCGGCTACTCGCTATACTTCTTTAACAGGAAGACCTTCTCCTTCGTCATGCCCGCTGTGATGGAGGAGATTGAACTGGACAAAGATGACTTGGGTGAGACAGCAGCGTTTTCTTTTCTTTGTTTGTTTCGTTAAAGCGGCAGTAGGTAAAATATTTTTGGCATCATTGGGCAAAAATTCCATAATTCAGCATATCGTAATTCAAGTGTTCTGAGAGAAAACTAGACTTCTGCACCTCCTCATGGCTCTGTTTTCAGGCTTTAAAAAATGTAGCCCGGGACGGGAGACTTTGGCCAATCACAGGTCATTTCAGAGAGAGAGCATTCCTATTGGCTGTTTATTCAACGGAGGCAGCTGTCAACCACTCGCAAACTCAGAACAAACGGTCAAACTAGGCAGCGCTGATCAAATATGAATCAGTATTCTGTTACTGTAATGCCTGTTTCTCACCTCAAATGTTTTCAGAAACATCTTGTAGTGTACTATTTAGCTGTAAAATTAGAAAGTTTGCTCCGGTGCTTGGTGTTTCCTCAGCTGATCTCAACATGGCTGCCGGGTCGCAAACTTTCTCAATTTACAGCTAAACAGTACACTACAAGATGTTTCTGAAAACATGTGATGTGAGAAATAGGCATTACAGTAACAGAATATTGATTCTTATTGGATCAGCGCTGCCTAGTTTGACCATTTGATCAGAGTTTGCGAGACAGCAAAGCTCCAGCTCGGCTCTGATTGGTTGTTTTCCTCCGATCTGTGAAACCTTGCAGATACCATTAGGAGCCCTGGAGGACACAGAGGCACATGTTTTTTTTCAGATTACCTGTCTCACGCACTGTCAGGATATAGTGACAGTTTTATAAAAACAACTTTATTTATATTTGCTCCAACTTGCCTACTCCAGCTCTAGCTGTATTGAGGCTATCGTTTGACCAAAACATTGTGCAATAATGCCTAAATCTGGCTTATTTAGCCTGCCAAACAAACACAGTGCAAAGGCATTAGCATGCACTGAACACTACTGGACACACATATAAAACTGCTTCTAGTCTGTTCCCCCAGTTATTGATGTTTTGAATTGTCACCTTCACCCCACCTTCTGCCTGCACAGTCACATGAAATGTGTTAATGTCTGTTTAGGCTTGCTGATTTTATAATATTGGCAGTGAAATGACTTGAGTCTCAGTTGTCATCCAATTCTCTGTGCATTGCTTTAATAGTAACCCTCATGGTGTCTCTGCAGGTCTGATCACCAGCAGCCAGACCATGGCCTATGCCATCAGTAAGTTCATCAGCGGCGTGCTATCGGATCAGATCAGCGCCCGCTGGCTCTTCTCCATCGGCCTCTTCTTGGTGGGGGGCATCAACGTGGCCTTTTCCTGGTCCTCTACTGTCCCCATGTTCGCACTGCTCTGGTTCATCAACGGCCTGGGCCAAGGCTGCGGCTGGCCACCGTGTGGGAAAGTGCTGCGCAAGGTAACACCATACCGTCTGCCACCTCATGCAACACAGATCCCTTATTCAGTGTAATGTTGTTCAGAGCCAATGGAAGTCCCACAGGCTGCTCATGATGCCTGCGATTATTCTGGGCAGCCAGTAAAAGAGTGTAACCCCGGAGTGTGGGAACCACCCGCTGCCAGACATATTTGCCGGGTTTCCACCAAAAGTTCCCGGAACTATTAGTCCTGGAACTATTTTTTAAGGAATTAAAAGGTTCCTTCAGCTCACTGTTATCTGCGTTTCCAATGAGGTCTAAAGACCTACAAAGATTAGGCAAATTAGTCCGCTGAAAAACACGTTGGAAAAAAATAAACCGTAGAAAAAAATAAGGTTTTGTCTCACTGCAACGACAATATTTACTTCTGCATATATTTACTGATGCACGTTGGATGTAATGAATGTAATGCAGAAGAGGAAAATGAAACTAAGAGCGTTTGTCTCCACAGTAAATAATCTGTTCAGTGTTTGATGATTATTTATTTGTGCTTTAGAACGTAACCGCCATGAAACAATGAGAAAATAACTTTTCTTTCTCTCACTTACAGCACTATCATGCTGTCTCCCTTATACTCGGTTTTGACCGAGTCTTGTTTTATGAGTTGGGAGCACAGCAGAGCCTAACTTTACTTTCAATGTTATCAAACAAAGAGAAATGTTTTCCCCTCGTCCTAAAATGGTCCTAAATCGATACTAGAGTACTTCCTTGTTTATGAATGAAGCGGTACAAAAGTTGAAGCAGCGGCGCTGTATGTGTGTTTGACCAATCAGTGATGGTCATCCCTGCAAACTCCACCCCGGAAGTTCCGGTACTTTCAGAAAGTACTACCCCTCAACCAGGTCCTTTTTGGGGGGGTGGGAAAGGCCCCATAAAATGTCCCCAGAACTTAATTTAGACCCTGGTCCCTGCAGTCGAAACAGTTCCTCAAAAGGTTCCTAGTTCCGGGAAAAGTTCCTGCAGTGGAAACGGAGCTATTGTCTGTGTTTTCTCTCTACTGTTCTGTCAGAGAGAAGGTGCTCCTGTCTGTTGGTTATTAGCAGTATTTGGAAGAACCCTGTCACTTGCTGTCATACAGCGCTTACCTTTGGTCCAGAGGTAGCATTGCCTGATTTTAGGAGATGTCAGCCTGTGTGCCAGCTGCACGAGACACTGGTCCAAAAGTGGTGATATTGGCAGTGGTGGTACTTTGACGAATTACAGGGTTGCCTAACAATCTGCATTCACAAATAGCTTTTGGATCATAAAGGTCTGGTGACTGGTATGCACTATTGGCAGAACTTTAAAAGCACATATGCTCTCTGAGCAAATCCCTAACATATTCTGCTATTCTGTGCTCTGAGACAACTTGAGGCTCGTGAGAAGCTGCCTTAAAAGTAGCAGTGTTCAAAGGGTGAGGAATAAATAGGCTTTGGCATGTGTTCAGCGCGCCGAAGGGCATCAGATTACAGGAGAAAGTATTTATAGAAGATCCTCCAGTAGATCTTTCCAAAAGAAAAACGACTTTGACCAAAGGTGTTTTCCTTGTCTCTTAAGAGTTAACATCTTTTAATAGCTCCAAGTCTTCACCAGTTTGCTACAGCTCTGTAGTTCCTTTTCCACCGCTGAGTTAACATCCTGACTCACTGTGGATCAGCGTGGTGTTGATTCAGCCTGTAGGCTGACTTAAGTGTTTGCCCAGTTCATTCTAAAGTTACCGGTTACACTGTTGGGAATGCTGCTCATGGCTGCCTTCAGCTGTTACATCATGAGGGCGTGTGGTTCTGACGCCATGTCTCCAGCAGCAGTAAAATAAACGAAGAATCTGAACAGTGTTGCGCTGTGGAAGAAGACAGTGCTGTAAATGCCAAAGTCTGTTGATTATTAGGTCAAATATTTGTAATGTTTCTGCTATTTTATCTCTGCCTAAATTTCTTCTGAAAGATAATGAAATGATGTGAATCAGCCAGGGACAGACTGGGACTGAAAGTCAGGACATTGTTTTGGCAATAATTTTAACACTAATTGGCTGTCAATCCATTAAAATATTTAATCGCACATTTTTTATCTGTCAAAATGTACCTTAAAGGGAGATTTGTCAATTATTTGATACTGTTATTAACATGGGAGTGGGCAAATATGCTTGCTTTATGCAAATGTATGTATATATTTATTTTTGGAAATTAATTAACAACACCGAATTATGACAAATATTGTCCAGAAACCCTCCCAGGTACTGCATTTAGCATAGAAAATATGCTCAAATCATAACGTGGCAAACTCAAGTCCAACAGGCAACAACAGCTGTCAGTGTGCTGACTTGACTATGACTTGGGTCAGAGGTCAAGGGACCCATTTTTTTTAGTTATTTAACCTCCTTCATGACAAACTAGTATGACATGGTTGTACCAATGGATTCCTTAGGTTTTCTAGTTTCATATGACACCAGTATCTTTACTTTAGCTTTAAAATTGAGCCCACTACAACCTAGACATCTTAAGTTTCATTAATGCATTGCACGCATTGCTCCGATGCCGGTGCTCCTGTCCGTTTTTCCAAACTGGGGGCGTGCCGACAGCCGTCTACTGTATGTAATACACTGACTATGGATAAGTGCCAATTACAACCCCATTTCAAAACATCTGAAATATGTCTTTAAACATGATTAAACTCAAATATTTACCAGACTAACCAGACTAAACTCAAATATTTACCAGTTCTTACAAGTGTCTCCTGATTGCCAGCAGCTACTAACATCCCTGAAACTGCTCATTCTGCAAACAGACATGTCTAAATTTTAGATCATGCAAGAGCAACATACAAAAGCACCCAGTTTTGCCTGCATTGCATTGTAGGATTTTGGAAATGTTGATGATCCTCTGCTTTGTTTTCTCCTGTGTCTCTTTTCCATCAGTGGTTTGAGCCCTCCCAGTTTGGAACATGGTGGTCCGTGATGTCTTGCAGTATGAACCTGGCCGGGAGTCTGGGTCCAATCCTGGTCACCGTGCTCCTGCAGTACTACGACTGGAGGACTATCCTGACCATGTCAGGCATTTTCTGTGCTGCCTTCTCACTTGTTTGCGTGGTGTTTATTAAGAACGAGCCAAAGGACGTGGGTCTGCCCAGCATCGAGGCAGCAGCCAAGAAGGGGGCTAAGGGAGGTGAGTAAAGAGAGGGGTTGATGAGCAGGATTACAGTGGCTAGAGAGGCCACTGTAATCCTGTGTATCTGAAGATGGTTACATCAAAGCATGTCAGTCACATGGTACCATGTTAGTCCCTTTTGGTTCCAACATCCCAACACCCACACGTGTGATATTTGTGATTAGTCAAACACCTGTATGACAAACTTTTGCTAACTGCCACAGTACCAAGTGCCTGTTAAGACTGCAGTGTGTGGAGGTTTATCAGAGCTCACTGGGACACACCCGATTAATGGAGCTCAAATGCTTCATTGGTTTTATTTAATTTCCACATAATCAACAAATAAGAAGGACTGACCATGCAGCGTTACAGTTCGAATCAGGTGACAGTGAAAAACAAACGGGAGACCAGAACTAGGACTGTGCGGGGAAGACCCTGGTGCAGTAAAACATTAGAGGTTTTCTAAAAGGGACTCTGGTGCTTGAAAACACCACCGCTTTAGTCCAAAGGGACCGCCAAAATCGACACAAAATTAAAGTTCCTCATAGTAGCATTAATTTGGGCTGAAATTATTATTCAGTCGATTGACAGAAAATAAATCCGCAACTACATTCACACGGGAGTAGACTGGACTTGAGGTGTGTTTCCCTGACACAAATGACAACCACTACTTAACCACCTGAGTGTGATGGATTATAACTACCTACAGTCACAACTGTAACCCCCAAACTGTTATCACTTTGCATGTTGAGATAATTACTCTGATCAGGCAACGGAGGAGGTCATTGATAATGATTCTGATCCTGACATCAATAATGTCCACCCGCATCCCACATGCTGGCAGAGCAGTTAGCACCTCATCAATAACTGCTCGCTAATTTTGTGATTGCATTAAAGTCTCTTTGTTAGTTGAAAAGTAAATCATACGTATCAAATCTATTTTGTATAGAATAAGTAATTAAAATAGTTTTATAACCCACACATACCCATTTATCTCCCTGCCTGTACTTGAACTCTCCAGGCAACAGCGAGAGCACCCTGAGGGAGTTCCTCCTCTCTCCCTTTCTGTGGGTGTTGTCTCTGGGCTACTTGGTGGTGTTCGGGGTGAAGACAGCCGCCACTGACTGGGGACAGCTGTTCCTCATGCAGGAGAAAGGCCAGAGTGTTCTCATGGGTATGCATTTCAATTATCCATCGTTTATCACTGTGTTTCACTTAATCTGACTGGTTATGGTTGCTGACGTCAGCTGTGTTGCCCACAGGCAGTACCTACATGAGTGCCTTGGAGGTGGGAGGTTTTGTGGGCAGCCTTGCAGCAGGCTTAGTCTCCGACAGAGCTGTAGCTCGGGTGAGTAACTGGGGGGGATAAATAATAAAGGACTAGGTAATTGAGTAGGGTTCAGTAGGCCTGGGACGATACATCTACTCCCGATTCGTTACTATCACGATACTTGGGTGCCGATTCGATATGTATTGCGATTTTTAAGTATTGCGATTGGATATTACGATCTATTGCGATTTTTTTGTTAACTTTTTTAACACTAGACCACGGGATAAAAGTTGAATCATACACTTCTAGGGACTTTTACTTTGGAAAATATCTAAATTTATAGAGGAGTCAGAGATGTCCTGAAGTCAAATATATCAGTCATTGTCAGGAATTATTTATAAAAAAAAAAAAATTCCAGCAACCCAAAAATCAAAGAATAAAGACATTTCCCTCACAAATTAGTGGTATTTTTTATCTTTTTAATTTATAAGGGACATGTAATGTTTTATACTTCTGGTGAATATAATCCAATCAATCTTATTTCTATATATGTATTTTGTATATACTGGCCCCTTTGTTAACACCTTATTTTGAAAACCGGACGTAGTCACACGTGTATACTTCCGCTAACTTCTCCAAGTCCGTCTCTAGCTCTCCCGTCAGCTCCGTTCTAATTATACAACCATGGTCAGCTCCATCGAGGCCGTTTGAATGCATTTAACATAAATGTCAGTATATGGGTGATCTAAAGTTGTAGCATCGACTGATTTGACCACGGAGATGAGAGTGACGGCCGGCTTGACCGCACGTTACCGCAATACGATAACATTTCCTGTCCATGACAGAGTTAGCATGCAGCTTTAGCCGTGATGTTTAGCTCTGCTTTTCCTGGCCATGTGTGAAACTCAAAGTCTTTCCATACTTTACTGGATGTGTAGTGTTTACCACTTTGCATTTAAAATGTGAGGGTGCAGGTCGTATCCATGCAGACCCCCCGCCGTTTTCTACTTTCTCGTTTCGGCTCGCTGCGGCCGGCTGCGGTTTGTTTCGGTTTTTGACGTCACGTTACTCAGACTACAGCGATAAAAGCGGTAAATTCCTTCTACCTCCGAATAGACTCAAATGAAGCAAGTATATCGATTCTGGCATTATAAAATCTATTTCAAAATCGTCAAAAAAAAATCCCAATACATAGGTGAATTGATTTTTTCCCCACCCCTAGGGTTCAGAGTTAAAACCATCCTCTCTTTGACTTCCTCCAGAAAGGCTTGAGCACCCACGGCAACCCTCGCCACGGCCTGCTCCTTTTCATGATGGCCGGAATGTATGTGTCCATGTACCTCTTCAGAGTCACCATCACACCTGAAATCCCAAAGGTAATGCAACTTTAATCTCTTTTATTACTGTATGTATAAAATGCTTGAAATGTTTCACATGTTTCACAAGATCTTATTGTGTTTGCTCAGGAGGCTCCTCTTTGGGTCCAAATCCTTCATCCTGTCTCTGTCCTCATCGGTGTATCAGAAAAAGAGGTATGCTCAAAAATGTTATGTTTAAAAAAAATGTCTGTTATGAATCTTGGGAAACCTTTTGAGAGCACTGTACCAAATTTTGTTATTGTCGCACACAGATCTGGATCCTGTTCCTCGGTGCTCTGTTTGGATTTTCTTCTTACGGACCAATTGCCCTGTTTGGGGTGATAGCCAGCGAAAGTGCTCCTTCAAATTTTTGTGGAACCTCTCATGCTGTTGTAGCTCTGATGGCTAATGGTAAATTCACATGGCCAGCGGAAACATCTGTATCACTTAAAGGGACTCTATGTAAGAATCGGAAATTGCTTGTTAACAGTGACACCTGCGGCCGTTAAGTCAACGACAGTCAGCGTCCTGTTGCTCGCACTACGTAGACATGAGCGAGCATCGGTCAAAACAGTGAGGCGACACACATGAGATTGACATGTTGATTAACGTTAGCAACATTAGCAGCTAAAACCACAATATCACTATATATTTCACATGCTTGGCAGTAATGTTAGCTTACCAAACGAAAGTCTCTCCATGAATCAATGTTGATCCTAGTGTTAACTTTTCCTGCTTCAGCCTCCAGACCGTGGTCAGAAGGCACAGGGGAGACACCGTAGTTTTGGTCTCCTGGACCGAACGTTACTCGCTCCAGAGTTAACCCCTGTCACTTCTCTCAGCAGCAGGGAAACAATCAATCAAACTGCAACTTCCACTGAACATTCACTTAATATTCTCAGGGCTAAACTAACTCTCTTCTGCTCCGCTGCTCGCTTGTTTTTCTCACACACTCGCTGCCGCCGCTCTCTCTCTCTTGCTTCACCACTCACTTCCCATGTGCACACACACTCTTTGCACTGGCTCTGCTATTATCCAACAACACTAGCTTTCTCCCAACGTCGGTCACATTCCTGTTTTGCAAGACGGGCTTCACTAGATATAACTTTGGGTTTTTTTGTGCTTCTGTGGAGTTTGTGTTGGAGTCTGAGTTGTGGTGAGGGCTGGTCGTTGCATTCATATGACTAAACAAGCTTTCTTTTGTTGCAGTGGGGGCTTTTATGGCGGGTCTTCCCTTCAGCACTATTGCCAAACAACACAACTGGGACACGGCTTTCTGGGTAGCCGAGGTGATAATGGGCATCGCCACCGTTGGCTTCTTTCTGGTGCGCAACATGCGCACCAAAATGGGACGGATCGCAGAAAAACAGGACTAACGTATCTTCCTGGAACGAGCCAACTGTCGACGTCTTGCATTACTTACGGCTCCGTATACAGAATACTGCACATTAATACAACACCAATTTGACCAAACAAAACCAGTCACACAGACTCAGGGAGGGTGTGAGTCATTAAACCACTTTTGTCACACACACTTTCCTCTTATTCAAACACACCAAAATAATAGAAGATAATTGTTCATCACAAGCTAACATTTGAACACTTCCACATAATCCTAGAGGCAGTTTTCATGTCGAGACATTTAACATTCATTGCAGCTGTACACTAAAAAGAACATGGACGTGGAAATATGTAAAGGTTTGAGTGGATTTTGTTGAGTGGATGCGTGCTGCTCATTGCCTTCAGTGGAGGTCATCTCTATTTAACTTATTGAATGTTTACTGATGGGCCTGTATATTCTAGACTATTATTTGTCTAGGTATTTGCACAAATGTAGTAGCATGGGTCATGGTCATTTTACTAATACCTCACGTATTTGTAAAAATGTAATAGGCTCATTATTTCACTGAAATGGAGTAATAGGAGATCATGTTATTTTTATACACAGTTGTACGCTACATGATACAGAATAACACTTTGATGCAGACTTCTTAGAACCATGTCAGCTTTTGTGATCGGACATGTTTTAAGGATCGATTAACATCAGACCTTTGCTGCAGGTGTTTTATCACTGCCACTGTAGTTGCGTACAGAAGTTCCAACACCAGATTGTATACCGTTATTTTTCTCATCTCGAAAATGAGTGACAATCACCGGGATTGTACCCTGGACATCTAATAAATGTGAAGTTTACTTTGTTGGGTTTATGTTCATCCGCAAACTGATAGTATTTAAACTTCCCAAAGCTGGAAGGAGAATGTCTGCCCATGTCTATGGCCAAAGGATATATGCACATTTTTTTCCATGTCTGTCTTAAAACAATACATGCATGCCAAGCGGCGTAAAGTAGTTATGACGAGCCCCAGGGCACGCTATTATGACGAGCCCCGGGGCATGCTATTATGACGGGCCCTAGTACACACTAGTTACTACTTATGAAGCACACACACACCTTTGCTACCTTCTCCTCCTGTTTTTTTCTCTCGTCTTTTCTCGATGCCGCTTTTATGTTTGAAAGCTTGTCAGTCTGGCTCTTGACAGATTTTGTGCCTAAACTAGCTACCGTATATCACATCGTCTCGTCACATGATCAAATAGAGACTTGACATTGGACAACATCAACTTATTACCCAGTAATCATCATTGCATAACTGTGTATGACAAAAACACCAATGAAAATAAGAAATTCTTATTTACTTTTTTGTGAAAACTTTTCAGTAGTTCATGTTGACAGGCGTACCTTGCACCTATGTTTTTTGAATTGCAATTGGTCTATAAGAGCTTTGCGGTATTTGGGAATACATTGTTGACATAGTTCCTTTGTTATTGTTAGTTGTATAAATTATTTTTTTAATAGTTTATTTATAGTTTATGTAGAATAAGCATAGCTATAATTTTAGTTTTAAATTGATACTGACTATTCTACACAAAAACAACAACATGAAATCGTGATGGAGATGGGTTTGTCTTTTCGTGGAAACCATATCCGTCATAAGGTGAGTTCTTCTTCAAACACAGGTATTTTTGAGGCGTCAATCTGAATCATTCGTGAGGACCACTTTTCTGCCCAAGACATTGTTGGAGGGCCATGAACCCAAAGTGTATTTACGCCCCTGCACATGCCAATATATACATTTGGACAGTTTAAGGTAGCTGTAATTGTTCCTCCATGTTTCTCTGGCTGTGAAAACATCCTTCCAATTTGTTCGGGGGACAAATCCCTGTCCTTATGTGCAAAAAGGCATTCCAGTGAATCTTCTACAGTCTGAGTTACACAAATCATGAGGGCATCTTCCAAAGTTACATTCTTTTTATTATGAAGGTTTGTCCTTGTGTGACTCTCCACTCCACTGCAGCTCAGCAGGGAAACACTGCACAACACAAAGAGGGATTTATTACTGAAAAAGACTGTAACTGTGAGAGAAGACTAGCTCAGACTGCTGAATCCTCATATTAGCTTCAGTTGAACCTCAGAATGCATGTTGCATCTATCAAGGGCTGCATTTCATCCCCCCATCACTTGGATTAAAATAAGCATTAGGATGGAATCTCTCATTAGTTGTAGCAGTCAGCATTTTATCAATGGAAGCAAGTGGTTACACGGCTAAAAACCAGGAGGAAACACAGTGCACCGTGTTGGTGTACTGTGTGATTCATCGGGAGGAAGGAGATGGTAAAGTAAATCCTCTATGTGCCTCCTCCCTCCTCACTTTCTCTGCAGACCAATCACAGCAGAGCCGGAAGAGAACGTGCTGCTATTGCGTCACAGATACGTCACATTATCGGTTTGTTTACTAACACAGAGGCTCAATCTAATTTAGTGAAGTGTGACGTAAATGCATCAATGATATATGAGGAATAAAAGAAGAAGAGCGGATAAACAGATGGCCGGATGAGACGCTGTCCGTGGTGCTGAAACGATCCTGTCTGTCGTCTGCTTGTTTCTACAGGAGGAGTTCCACAATACACGTGTTTCCTCTACTGTGTTGCTATTTCAGTCCTCTAATGATAATGAGTGCCACACCGTGGGATGAAGAGGATCATTGGCCTCTTCACCTTGAAGGCACGTTTGCTATTATACCTGGACCAAAATGCAAGTACTGAATAAAGGTTTTAGCCTTTATTTACCATTCAATTATATGAATGAATGACTTTATTTCGAACATAAAAATAAATAAAAAACAGATACAAAGTAATAACAAACAAAACAATAGTGTCCGAAAAGGAGTAGGTAGAAGTAAAACTTATATTTCCCTATACCCCTTTCTCACTTCTCCTCTATTAACTCATATATCATAGAATGATAATATAATATAATATATAAACTATCCCAGATTTATTTACATCCCAAATTGAATATATGAACAGCATCCCAAGTTTATTTACATCCCACATATCCATCCGGAGTTAAAAAGTAGATATAAACCAACCCTTGACGCAACCCTTAACGCAACCCTTATCACAACTCTTCCTCAACCATATACCTCCCAAAAATATATTTTTTGTATAGCTTTTTATATGTTTATACTAACATCCTCAATAATGTTGTACTTGAGGTCCCTTTACAAAAAAGACTTCTCTACTTGCAAACTAAAACTATGTCACCATTCAGTAATTTTCCACTTATTATATATATATATAATATCACTATTGATGCTGAATCCTGCAGTGAATCTAACATGCTTTCTGTCAGTATTAGGGCTGTCAAAGTTAACTACTAAATGTTTTAATGCATTGACGCAACTTGCGATTTTTAAGTTGTAGCGGGCTCAGTTTTAAAGCTAGAGTGAAGATATTGAAACTAGAAAACGTAAAGAATCCATTGGTACCAATAATGCCATAGCTTGATGCAAAGGAGGTAAAATAACGCTCCAAATTTACCCTAAATTTTGGAGAGGAAAAACCGCTATGGCCATTTTCAAAGGGATCCCTTGACCTCTGACCTCAAGATATGTGAATGAAAATGGGTTCTATGGGTACCCACGAGTCTCCCCTTTACAGACATGCCCCCTTTATGATAATCACATGCAGTTTGGGGCAAGTCATAGTCAAGTCAGCACACTGACACACTGAGAGCTGTTGATGCCTGTTGGGCTGCAGTTTGTCATGTTAAGATTTGAGCATAATTTTCTTATGCTAAATGCAGTACCTGTGAGGGTTTCTGGACAATATTTGTCATAGTTTTGTGTTGTTAATTGATTTCTAATAATGGATATTTACATACAATTGCATAAAGCAAGCATTACTGTCCACTCCCATGTTGATAAGAGTGTTAAATACTTGACAAATCTCCCTTTAAGGTACATTTTGAACTGATAAAATAATGTGGGATTAAGTTGCGATTAATCGTGATTAACTATGGACAATCATATAAAAGTGCATTTTTACATAAAATCTGTTAAGTAAAAGCTACTATACAACATGTGTGCATCTTCACCTCACTGTAGACTTGGGTCACACACAAAGCCCAATTGGCAAGATTTCTTTTTATGCCTTTAACATTTTTTTAATGAGACAGTTAATGTTTCCACAGTCTCGTGTCAGCAGCCTTAATAATTAACCAACTCCTCAGAATGAAACAGCGTAACAACTACCAACTGAGTTTTATTGGTTTGTTGATAACAATCATTACACAGGTACATCTATAAACAAATAAAAAGAAACTGCACACTTGTACTTGATACAGATATCTAAAACCCACATGAATATTGCTACTGCTGGTATGCATTTGACATCTCAAATAAATGTACAGTTTTGTCTGTTGGCCTTTAAGAAGCCAATGTCAACAGTTTTGTCTTTTTAATGGTTACACACCTCATTATCTTGGCTAAGAAAACAAATTCCATTTTTACCATCCTTACAATGTACCATTACACACTGCATATAGAAAGATTGAAAACCTTTTTCACAGCAGCTATACAAATTTATTGCGATGCTATCACAGAACAGAGACACAACCAACACACGCGATGCACAGTTCTGATAAGGAGAGCTCCAGTACTAGGGATTTTAGCTTTATTGATCAGATTCATTAAGAAAACTGCATGAGTACAAGAGTTAACATATAGGAACAAAGCTTACAAACATTCTAAAACACTGTTCTTCATTTATAAACAATAAAACAATGAGTTGCCCTGTGACTTTGTCCATCCCCACCCCAGCACAGATTACATACACTGTCCCTTATAAAGCATATGGAATGTAATCCACGCAGACAAGCTCTTCCGGTTGTTGCCCCAGCTCCTGTGAACGTCGTGCTTGCGTGTTGACACGGTAACCTGTCCTGCACCCTCCCCTCCTTCACATTTAAAACTGAAATGAAATCCACTGACAGTAACAACAATGACCGCAATTTTTGTGGCGATGCAAAATTGTGGGATGTGACGAAATTCCCGTCTCCAAATTGACTTTTTTTCTTTCATTAAAAAAAAGTGTTCTCTACAATCAAACTACTAAAAAACCTGTATTTAGAAAATAGTTGATAAAAATATTCCCCTGAATTGTACAAGAAAAGAGGTACAGGGAGCACTGGTAAAAGATGTGGTTGGAGAGATGTTATTCTGCTGCCTCATCATCTTTTTCTTCAGCTTCTTCTGTAGCTGGTGCCTGAAAGAAAAATCATAATCAAAAGTTTAATCACCAAGACGATGAGCTTTATTTTGCATGTTTATAGATATATATATGATGCCATGAGCCTTACCTCTTCCTCAGCTTTGGCTTCGCCGTTCTCAGCGGGGGCCTCTGGTGCTTTCTCCTCGGGCTTGGCCTTCTCCACCTCCTTGGCTTTCTTAGGCTTAGCAGGTGCCTTCTGCAAACAAAAATATTTACCACATTAGTCACTCAGTCAACTGTTGCGAGTCTAAGAAATGAATGTAATCAGAAGTAATCAAACCAAGGCCCCACCTTTGGCTTTGGTTTGGCCTCTGCCTTTGCAGGTGCAGCAGGTTTCTGTGGGGACAAAAAGCATCGTCAGCACCAAGAATGCAGTTAACAGCATGCATATTGTCTGTGACAGTCTAAGCTGGTCTGTACTTACATCTTTCAACCTGAGAGATCTCCTCTTGGGCTGCAGAGAGAGAGTGAACAGACAGGGTGATTACACATCAGCAACAACAACAACAACACATCAGCCAGTGGCTCTCACAGATGGGGCGCTACTGACCCCTGGTGGGCGCACAGACTGTTTTATTATTTTAAAATGGAATAAAACACAGATATGTTAAAAAATATGTTAAATCATTCCTTACCGCTGTTTCTCCTCCTGCCTGTGAGCGGGGAGAGAAAAAAAGAAAGAAAATCAGGTTACGGAAATTGCATTTTAATGTGCCTATGGTGATTGGTGGTGGGGGAGTGGGTCATGGGCTTTAAGTATTAGTTATGTAACTCAAAAGTGGGCGTTTCCAGACAGAACATTAGCCTATGGCTGCACCTCCAGCTTCATACATGATTTAGTTTAAAGACCGAGCGCTGTGATTGGCTGAGAGATGTTCTAAATCTTGAACAATGGAGCTAATAACCTGGAAGGAGTCTCTTCTTCTTAACCAGCATGTTTACACTCATTATATTACAATTAGGAACTATATTAATATGAATCCATGTGGGAACTACATTTGTCTGCACAAAAAAAATAATAAATGTCCTTTGATTCGCTTCAATGCAGAAGTGTTTAATGGTGTAACATGACAGCAGAGTGTAGTTTTAACAGCGTCATGTGGTCGTGCTCTCCCAGCTGCTGCCAGTGATTTGTTGTCTACTGTAAAACTCTGCTAAAGGAGGGGGGGGTAGGACTCCGCCTCCTCGCGACACATCCATTCATTGGTAATAAATGAGATTGAGTGTACGGAGAAAACCGAGCAGTGTAGCGAGCGTTCCCGCCACGAATTTGAAAAGAGTCACACTCTCCGAGATGCTCAGCGGCGACTACTGTCGATCTGGTAGCAGAATCTACTAGAACCCCCAGCAACAAGAGCAGCGCTTTGCTGACGGAGGCTCGCCATTGCATAACCCTAACGACTGGCCTGAGCCGAACACACAGAACAGACACGAACACGACGGAAAAGCCTTCCGAGGAATGCATTTTCACCAGTGAAAAATAAAGGGCGGCCATGCATGAAGAAAAAGCACACTATGAAAGAAACATATTATCATAAAATTATATTTTTTTTCCACAAGAAAGCAGTAAACAACACGCTTAGTGCCCACCAAAAATAACAACCTTCACGTTAAAGCCAAACTCCCCATAAATAACATCCTGTTCATTTTCTAAACTTTAGCAGCCAGCGTGACGACCCCCATAGGAAACAATCAATATGCCGCCAACTTTCTCTGCAGAAAAGCAACCCCATCGACGGAGAAAAACGACCCCCGCTTGGTCCTACACTGCAAATAAATGTATTTATACACAAATGCAATTGTGCATGTCACCATTCTGCGGTAAAAAAAAAAAAAATACCCGGCATACGGAAAACCCCTTGGCACAAAGATAATCACTGCACTAGAGATAGATAGCAGCAAGAATGAGCCACTTCCGAACATCAAAACAGAAGCTACAGAACGAACTAAACTGCTGCTGCAAGCCGCTACCTTGTTTACATCATTCCAGAACACAGAACGATACATTTGTAGCAACATTCTAACAAACTCTGACCAAGAATTCTAACGAGCCCGCTTCAAATATATATGCAGTTGGGGGTTATAAACGCTGGATTACTGAATGCATGAAAGATGTCGGTTCTACTCACTCTGCTCCTTTTAGGCATGGCTGGTTTTTGTGTGGGGGTGTTTTTTTTTAAAAAAGAAGAAAAACGAGCTAAATGCTGCTCGGTACAGGAGGAAAATACAGTGGTATATTGTGGATAAAGCTGTACCAGTATACAGTCTAATACAGCGCAGCGAGACGTTAATGTTCCATTGGAAGAAGAACTAGCTCAAACCGGATTGGATTCTCCCCCTCCCTCCTTATTCAAACCGTTATAGTCCCTGCGTGATTGACGGGACTATATCCCGCCCCTGCTAACCCTTGATTGGCCCACACGGTGGTCAGCAACACCATTTCAAATCTGCGCTCTTACCTGTGTGGGGGACGTCACACGTCACTCAACAAACACGGCGAGCTATTTGTCTTTCTGTGCAGCCATCTGCTGGAACAAGGCAAGATTGTCATTAAATTTTTGCCTTCCAGCTCGGCTCGGAAAATGCCTCTATTTCCGACCAAAAATGCAACATTTCGTCATGCATTTTGATATGTGTTAAAAGCAAACTCATTCTGCGCCTTTAAGTGATAACAGAGAGATGTGGCTTGTGTATTAGCAGGAGATTGAAAGAGAGAGAGAGAGAGAGGAGGGGGGTGTGTTTGTGCTCCCCCCAGTCAGCCAAGTCTTTTGTATTTTAGCTTGGGAAAATGGCGACAGGCTCCGTGTGGGCAACAGCTACCTATAGCATGTGAGCTCTCTTGTGCAAGCCGCTCTCGCAGTGTTGTGACCGTCCGCTGGCGCCATTGTTGAGTGTGTGCAGCCCAAACATGACTCCGGTTAGAAACAGCGTGTTTGTGTTGAAGAGAGGTCGTTTCAGACATTTCAGCACGGAGACATTCATTCATTTCCCCCCTGAGTGAAAGATACACAGACACTACCCGACACTAGTGCTGCCTCTTATTTCTCCTCTGCAACCGAGAAAACTACAACACTGAGCACTGTTATTGTTGCAGGTATAGAGTACTGCCCAGAAAAGACACAATAGCCTACGAAATATTGTTATTATTATTTATTTCTGGCTATTTTTCTTGTATACTCGTGAAAAAAAATCATACATTTAATAAAGGGTAATATAATGTAAGCCTCTTCTTCCATTTTTGTACATATCATCTGCCACTTTATGTACACATTCTGATGGGGACTGTACTCACAAATATGTGTGTGGAGTGGAGGAGATATTAACTTATTTATACATTTGTCAATAATTTCCTTATATATATTTTGCTGGAAATTACGACAAATATAAATTTATATAATAAGCCTCCTTTTTTAAATTTTGTCCTCGGCTTATGAAATTTGAACAAAGTGCCTTCCCAGCAGTCTATTTCAACATGATTCAGTCCTTCTGTATGCGGATGAGAAAAGAGTAGTCAACAAATCGGGGTAAGTGTCATTATTAAAGTGTTCGGCATGTTAGGATATGTTGATGATGATTTGTAGAACATTAGGCATTAATAAAAAAATCCTGACTAGCAAAACCATCAAGTAAACATGCCTTTCTTCTTTTTCATTTTTAAATGATCCCTCCCTGCATTCTGGACAGCCCAACAGGGACGGCTCTAGCCCTTTTGGTGCCCTAGGCAAAATTTGGATTTGGAGCCCCCCCCGCCCCCGTAGTTTGATTATTTTGTCATACTGGGGTCCCTAAATAGTCTTGGAATTGCATACATTGGGTTTCACTGTAAGGCTGAGACTCTTGTGGATTCATTGAGCCCAATCATGTGTGATGATGTTAGTCCCCTTAGTAGCCATTTCATTGTAGTGAGACCATTTTTTGAAACTTGACCTCACTGTGTAAAATGACCTGTGGTGACCTCTAGGATAATCACAGCCTCATGAAACTTTAAAACCACAAACTAGAGACCTAGAGCATTCCGATTCAGTGGATGGATGGCTTTCTTAGGTAGATTGACAATAAGGGGGTTTCTGAGCAGTTTTGAGAACAGAAGTGCTCGCCATCCAATCGCCGAAAAATGAAATTCTTGCAGAAATCTCAAAATGTCCAAAGTTTTTGATACCAAATCACAGCATGGCTTTTTCTATGGTGTTCCTCAAGGTCTTGGTGTCTTAATGTTGTATTTTGGAGGGACTATTGATCATTTCTTTTTATCAATTCTCGGCACCATATCTGTGTAACAAATGGTATCAACCCAAAAATTGCTGCAACATCTATGAGACATAAGTGTGCATGGGAATGGCCATATTATACTTCAATCATAATGTTCTAAAGCCTTATACATTTTTACAATTTATTTTATTAATTAAATAATAATTAATTAATGTTTATTTCTGATTTATGACTAGAACAACGTGACACACAGTGTTGAACTGCATCTCAAATTAATCTTTAGATTCCCAGCTTTCAGATGATGTACACCACTTCTATGTGACATCTACTGTTGACCTGCTATCTCCCCCTAAAGACACCCTGTACCCGCCTAAAAAAGACAAAAATGAGTCTATTGTGGGTCTCAGAGGGTTAAAAGTGTTTAGTCAGTTTCACTATAACAAGAGTTTCACGGGGTGAAAAGTGTATTTCTTTCTTTATTTATTCATGCATTTGTTATCTGAATGTATTTTTTTTTTATAAAGAAGGTGGCGCCCTAGGCGACCGCCTATCAAGGCCTATTGAAGGAGGCTAGGACACGGGTGGTAGTGATGTTACGCGCTGTGCAGAGGCTTCGGAGCACGTCGAGTAATCCAGGAAGTTTTATGTGATCGAGGCTTGTATCGTTTTAGACAAATGACGTCATTGAAGATGCCCGAAGCCGAAATACAGTTACGAACTTATTATTCCTGAATAAAAACAAATATTGTCTCCCATCTATCATTTTCCTGTAGTTACACAAGCACAATCCCTGGCCTCTGCCCGGTTAAACCACTGCCACATATCTGGAATATGTCTGCAAGTTTTACACTATTTGACCAATAGGTGGGTTCGTGTGCATATGAAGCCCAGATGAAGCCTCGTGAAATGAACAAATTTGCTGAAGAAAAATGTCATCTAGCCATCACTATCGGGCGGACACAGGTCTTGGGGTAAGGGGTATGACACATGCGCAGTGTAACTGGAGCTGTGGTTGTCTGTTGCAATTGGCCCAATTTCGGCGAGTGCTGATCAGATTTTACTGCGTATGTGTTGCACCCCAAAGATATGACACGTTGATGATGCGTGACCCTGTCTCCTTCAATAGGCCTTGCCGCTTATATGACCTATGCCATATAGGCCATAGTGGTCCACTATTATTGTTTTGGACTAGAAGATGCTTATTCCGTTTAATTTTCATAAGGCCATGTTTATTTTTCTGTCTTTTTGTAAGGCAGTGATTGTGTACTAAGACATTTTTACTCTCAGTTTGGCAAAATAATCATGTCTGAATAAGGTAAACAGGCCACTGTAAAGAAAATCAAGTATTTAAAAAAAACAAACACTAAATAACAGATTTACAACTGAAAAGAAACACTGCATTTGGCTTTCATTCAGCTAATATACTGTCATCTCCAATTGGTCAACAGTGTCATGTGATTGGAGGTCATTTATTTTCAAGGAATTCTCGGCAATGATATATCACTCAGGCCTACTTCCTTTTATTGAATTGAGGTCAATAAAGTACTTCTTGAAGGGATAGTTCGGATTTTTTGAAGTGGGCTTGTATGAGGTACTTATCCATAGTCAGTGTATTACCTACTGTAGATAATGGTTGGCACGTTTGGGGAAACAGACAGGAGTACCAGCACCGGAGCAAAACAATGTACTGCTGTGGACGGGGGCCGGCAGCAAAACATATTTTAGCCACCTAAAAAAAAATCAATATCAATTTAAGTGTAAGCAATATTTAGAAATTTTTCCAACGGGGAACTGAACTGAAAGTGAAACTTATGTATACTGTTTTTGTCAACTGAGTCTGTTGGCTTCGAAGAGAGCATGGATAAGTTTCACTTTCAGTTCAGTTCCCCGTCTGAAAGGGCTGTCTGAAGGCATGATAAAGTGGTGAAAATATTCTAAATATAGCATATACTTAAACTGATATTGATTTTGTTAGGTGAGCCTTTCTTTTAAGTGGCTAAATTACGTTTTGCTGCTGCCCCCCGTCCACAGCAGTACATTGATTGCTCCTGTGCTGGTACTCCTGTCTGCTTCTCCAAACTGGATGCGTGCCGACCGACCGTCATCTACTGTAGGTAACACACTGACTATGGATAAGTACCTCATGCAACCCCACTTCAAAACACCCGAACTATCCCTTTAAGGTACCCTTGAGCTGCTCTGATGTCACTGGGACATACATGCTCTTCTATCTGGTGTGAACATCATCAAACAAACAGACCTGATTCACAGTGAACTGGCGTTTCCTGCAGGGCTGCATTCAACAGCAGCTTGTGAACACACAAAATTTTATTTTTGTTTGGAGTAACCCGGGTCACACCTGTCTATCGCATTGTACTGCTAACAAATGCTCAAATACATATAGGTCAAAATTCAAGTTTAAAACTCCACCAAGGAGACGTCCATTCACAAGATAGTATGAAGACATTTGAAAGTTTTCAGCACGTGCTTTTATAGCAGCTTGGATAAGTTCTAGTGATTTATCTTTACACAACCCTACAGTATATACTGTAAATTGGCTATAGCAAGTTTAATAACATCCCCATGATTCCTTTACTGTCTGAGCCACACACACACACTACTTAAGGCCTACTTTCCATTTAATGAGATATGGAAATGATAATGCTGAAAGTATTGTTATTGCACAGAGTTTTGGGGATTCTTTATGAACCCTTTGCCAAACTGCATTGGAAGGTTCAGAGAACCAGTCATACATTGGCACTGTAATGTTTATACACAGACATGATCTCTTTTAACTGAAGTTAATGTGTGGCAAATGCAGCATCCTTTCTACATTTCAGGTCGCACTATACTGCTGTCCATCAATTCGTATGTGCTCCATCCACGTAATTGTGAACCGGGAAGTTTGGAGAGCGGCGAATGCTGCATAGGGAGGAGGTCAGGGTGGAAGGGTGGGTCAAAAAACACAGGACTTTTGCCCAGGAGACAGGTGTTCGTGTCCTGTGTGAAACCACAAGTCAAAGTCGATATATTTGTCACATAACTTCCATGCTTAAGTTACAGCACTTCTGGTGTTATTCTTACCCAAACCACAATCTTTTCCTAAAGCTATGTAGTTTTGTCAAATAACTTCCATACTTAAGTTACGTCACTTCCGGTGTTATGTTTTTAATCTTTTCCTAAACCTAACTAAATAGTTTTGTTGCCTAAGCCTAACCAAGTCAATCTATTCCTAAACCTAACCAAGTACAAGGACATTGGTTGGAAAACACAAAGTCGTGCTGAGCGTCACGAAAACGCGTCACGTCTGTGTACACCAATCATCATTTCGAGACTATTTCATGAATTGCAGTGAGACTGTCAAGTAAACCATAATGCTGAGGAAGAAAAAAACAAAAGAGTAAGATGGAACAGTCACAGACTTCAAGTCACAATAGGTGTAGTGTAAAAATACATTAATCTTCTAAAAGTGGGTTGCAAATTTGCAAGCGAAACAAGTAGCCCATCCCCCATTTGACACCCTGTAGATTCACCCAAATAAAAGCTTTCTGCCTGCTCCCCGTGGGCAGAGAGGTGTAAACAATTAGGCCGAGTCACATGCTGATGCCGGCCAGTATTATTATGGTAATGACATCAGGAGTTTACTTCACCCCACTGGTCCACTTGACAAAACAAAAGGACAGACTGGGTAACGCATGAATTAGGTACCTGTGTCTCTTGTGAAAACAACCAGCTTTATTGAATCATCAGTAGTTTGCAACAGAATCATCCTCTTGTTGGTTGTTTCAAGTCTTTGGCTGTTTAACCCTCTGAGAAACACAATAGAGCTGTTTTTGTCTTTTTTAGGGGGCACAGGGGGTCTTTATGGGGAGATAGCAGGTCAACAGTAGGTGTCACATAGAAGTGGTGTACATCATCTGAAAGCTGGGAACCTGAAGATTAATGCAGCTCAGCACTGTGTGTCAATTTGTTCTAGTAATAACTCAGAAACAAAAACAAATTGATGAATTAATTAATTAAAATACATTGTGAAAGTGTATAAGGGCTAAGAACATTATGATATATGTTTGTGATGTCCATTCCAGCTCTATTATGTCTCATAAGTTGTTGCAGCAATTTTGGGGTTGATAATTGAGAATTGAGAATTGATAATAATGATCAATAATCCCTCCAAAATACCACATTAAGACACCAAGACCTTGAGGAACACCATAGAAAAAGCCATGCTGTGATTTGGTATCATAAACTTTTGACATTTTGAGATTTCTGCAAGAATTGCATTTTTTGCCGATTGGATGGCGAGCATTTGTTCTGGAAACTGTTTAGAGGCTGTGATTACAGGTCATTTTATACAGTGAGGTCAAGTTTAAAAAAACTATCACTATATGAAATGGCTACTATGGGGACTAACATCATCACACATGAATACAATTGGACTCATTGAAACCACAAGAGTCTCAGCTTTACCGTGATACCCAATTTATGCAATTCCAAGACTGTTTAGGGACCCCAGTATGCAGAAATATTCAAACACACAATTTTAGAATAGGCGAAAATAACACATTTATACTGCATCCAAAACTGCATGTAATTATCATAAAATGGACACGCATGTGAAGGGGAGACTCATGGGTACCCATAGAACCCATTTACATTCACATATCTTGAGGTCAGAGGTCAAGGGACCCCTTTGAAAATGGCCATGCCAGTTTTTCTTTGCCAAAATTTTGCCTAATTTTGGAGCGTTATTTAGCCTCTATTGTTTTCTAGTTTCATATGATAGCTGTACCTTTGGTCCAGCTCTAAAACCGAACCTGCTACAGCCTCTTAAGACAGTAAAGTCAGTCGGGGGGGTCAGAAAAGTGCAGACATAGACATGGTTTCTATCCCATCTTATTTAGAGCTTCAGGGGAGATTCCGAGCTGGGGTCCTGTCATTCACGTCTGTATGTAATCTCGGCTGAAATATAGCCCAAACTGACTGAAAAATGACATGACCTTTCCTTTATGGCACAGATGTGGTTGAAGACTTTTACTTGTAATGGATTATTTTAACATTGTGGTATTTCTGCTTTACATCTTCCACCACTGATAAACAGAAGGTCTCTATGGTGAAATAAATATACAGTTGTAGAAGAAATACAAAAAATGTAATAAAAAGATTTTTAAAAAACAAGGAGCTGAATTAGTCCACCATTATAGGTAGAAAAATATTGCAAATGTCTGCATTCTAAGTAGAAGTGCATGCTATTGATCAACTTTACTGCCCTTTATTGTAGACAAAACTCAAAATGGAGGAGCAAGGCACAGCAAGGTTACCAAGATAAGTGCATTATCTACTGATTTAAACTAGCTGAAACATCAAAAATCTCTCTGGTGATGGAAGTTCTCCCACCACTGAACTGAAAAAGCAACGTGCAGAGCTGTAATTTGACCCCTGCATTTCTCTCTCCTGTCCTGTACTACTGGCTTTGCAGGACGTGAACATCAGCATGTCGTAAAAGAATGTCCTGCCGCTCTCTGCGGGAGTCTCTAAAGATACTGTATATGCAGGGCGGAGTGGGAGGGAGGGAGGAGGGGAAAGGCGTTAGGTGGGTCTCAGATAACAATGCTGTTGTTGTGTTGAGTATGGGGCAGCCCTTCCATCACAGCTGCTGCCTGTTGCTGTCTTTTCCCTCCTTTTCACTCTCTCATTTTCCCTCTCGAGTCGTAAGAACACTGGAGGGGGGGAACAAGGCCACAGGGGAGAGAATGACTCCAACAACTGCTCATTCTTTGAAAAGTGATTGTTTAAACTCACAGAAAGAAGTAATAATGCAAAGTTACCTTGTGTTTTGTTTGTTTTTGTGGCACACATATTTATCATATTTTGCTTAAAGGGGCTATATGTGAGAATGAGAAATTGCTTGTTAACAGGGACACCTGTAGCTTTTAAGTCAACGACACCGACACACACGAGACTGAACGTGATTGACAGGCATCATGTTGATTAACGTTAGCAACATTAGCAGCTAAAACCACAATATCACTGTATATTTCACATGCTTGGCAGTAATACTAGCGGCCCAGCCGATGTTGATCCTATTAACTTTTCCTCCTTCAGCCTCCCGACCGTGGTCAGAAGGACCAGGGGAGGCACCGTAGTCTTGGTGTCCTGGGCCGGAGTCCGTAACGTTACTCGCTCCGGAGTTAACCCCCGTCGCTCCACTCAGCTGCCTGGAAACAAGACACGGGACACTTCTGTTGGTCGTGAGGAGCTGCAGCATTTATTTCTGCACAAACTGCAACTTCCACTGAACATTCACTTGATTTTCTCAAAGCTAAACTAACTCTCTTCTTGCTCCGCTGCTCGCCTGTGTTCTCACATACTCACCGCCGCTCTCTCTCTCTCTTGCTTCACCACTCACTTCCCATGTGCACACACACTCCCACAACACTAGTTTTCGCCCGACGTCGGTCACATTCCTGTTTTGCAAGACGTGCTTCACTAACTTTGTTTTTTTTTTGCTTCCGTGGAGTTTGTGTTGGAGTCTGAGTTGTGGTGGGGGCTGGTCGTTTGTTGGTGTTAGCGGACTCCATTTCTAAACAAACGTCAAGCTACGGTACTCGCAAGCGCGCATGATGTCACATCCGCTGTATTTTCCGGAAAAACGGGTCTGGGTTCTTCACCTTAAAAGCAGTCTACAAGCTGATAGGGGAAACCTAGGTTAGGTTACAACCGGTTCACACATTGGCAATAAAAAACGATTTATACTTGTAAGAACTTATAATCCCTTTAATGAAAGAATAATTGGAGCTTTGAGTTGACTCAGAGGTAACTGGAACAAAACATTGGCATAATCCTCAGGGGAAGGTGACAGGATGAAGGTAAAGGTGACCTCATCCAACATCCAAAGCCTCTTTGACAGAGGGCAACTTGTCAATTTATCTTCTTCACTCTCTCTCTTCCATACACACACACACACACACACACACACACACACATGCTACTTGTCTTGACCAGTAACAGGTGAAACTGGGCAGCTGTGTTGTGCGCAAACACACGTTCTTAACTGCCGCCTTGTAAAGCAACCATTGGTCACAGTGGTGTAGTATTTGTGTGCTGCAGGCAGGTAGAGAGATGGCTATGAATGGATCGGCTGGATGTAAGGAAAATCTGAGTCCCTCTCTCTCTCTCTCTCTCTCTCTCTCTCTCTCTCTCTCTCTTTCTAATTGGATTTCTCCCGTGTAGTGAAATGCAGCCTTCCCATATGGAGCAGCGGGTAAAGCCAGATTACACCAGTTTGTGTGAGAGGGGCTCCAGAACCACCAGAGTTCACGGCCTGACCCCACACGAACATGAAGGACACATTTTATAGTTGGAGCAACTGTTGTCTTAACTCTTGTGCAATCAGCTGAACAGTAGTGATCTATATGATGTTTGTGTTAGTAATTAGATATTTAATTGTTGAAATGATAAAGTTATAACCAAAAACGGACTAAACCTGCAGAATTTACCTTTTTTTTAAAGGAGGAAATGTGACTAGAAAGATGATTAAAGATGATACCTTTATGCCATTACAGTTGAAAATCTTCTGAATTACAAAAGCCAGCTACTTTCCCTTATATTTCTTTAGGTTTGTGTACATTCATATTAATAAAGAAATCAGTAAAATTATTAATCAATTATGCAAAATGACAAATGTGACAAAATGTGTCACATGCAGTTTCTAAAAATAACATCTTGAGTTGTATTTGTCCACTCAGCAGTCAAAGGAATGTGTTGGAGCGTAAGGAGGGGAGTGCCCATGACCTGCCTTTAACACAGTAGTCATTTACATGTGAGAGAGGGCGGAGGCTCGCCCAGTGGCAACGCTGCTTAATAAGCTCAGTAACAATAAACCTTACGTCGGCTTTAACCATTGATTAGCCAACAGCTGACACCACGAAAACAAATCCCACAATGACAATTAATGCATGCTCTGAAGGCGCGCCTTTTTATATGGAAAGTATCGCATTGTTGGGTCATATCTTATTCTCTCAGCTGAATGGAACTAATCTGTGGTTGCAAACAATGAAATGAAACAATAGGAAGCCCGAGAAGTCAACGCGCCGACACAAAGACGAGCACGCATGATGAGTTATGACTGATGATCTCTGACACAGCGGCTCTGGTGGCGGGAGAGGACTCTGAATTACTTCCATTGGAGGCCATATGCAGGGGATCAGAGGGACTGCTGCTGCTGACCCTCCCCCACTATCTACTTCCTGTTTTTCATGGTTGTCTGCTCGCTTCTGCCTATACAATACCAGCTGTGTCTGGAGACATTCCAGCTCATACTATACTGCTACCCTCATAAAAACCGTGACTGTGGGCCGGAGGATCCTATATAAACAGAACAGTGTAGAGACAGATTGCATTGATCTCCTCTGCTGCATCATAGCAGATCTGCTTATCAGGAGGCTCGCTATAGAGGCCTTTTGAAATGCTTTAGCTGCCAATTAGTTCTCCAGCTTCA
>CAKALU010033462.1:0-11635 GCA_916700995.1 Hozukius guyotensis | reverse complement strand
TCCTTCTTCTCTGACATCATCACCAAAAACAATAATAATGCACGTGCCCTGTTTGCTACTGTCGACAGGCTAACAAACCCTCCTGTGTCAGTAGCCTCTGAACTTTTATCCACCAGGGCCTCCAATGAATTTGCTTCCTTTTCACAGAAAAAATTCACAAAATCAGACAAGCAGTCACTTCCTCCTTAGCAGGTACAGGATGTTTGTTGCCCCTGCGTCCACTTAAACCTGGTGCAAATAACATGACACAATTTTATCCAATAAATCAGACATACCTGGAGGAAATCATACAAAATCTAAAATCCTCCTCATGCTGCCTTGACATTCTGCCAATAGGCCTTTTCAAAAAAGTATCAGATTGTATGGTCTTATTTCCAACAACATCTATGTATGGAAAATAGTCAGCAGTAATGTAGAGCAAACACAATTTGTAATGTGCTGAAATAAACCTACCTGTAAAATCCTATAACATCTTCACTACAGTTTGGTGACAGACAGGTACAATACTACAACTATGGTATGCCAAGATGGACAATTGTGCATCAGTGGTATAAAATGTGTTCCCATATGTTAACAAGCACAGAATCTTTGCACCAATATATTGAAATTATAACTCAATCTGCACACCGACTCTTTGGACTATTTTACATGATATAAAGTATGATATAAGGCACTGGCTGTGGCAGAAGATGTCTCCATGCTCATTGGTCATCTGCTGACTTGTCAGGAAGCTTACAGTAGTGTCCAAACCTACACTTGGCAACAGACTTGCTCTCATCACTTCAGACTCATGCATTTTGCATAATGACATCATGAAAATAAAATAAGAGTTTTTGTTACCTTAGAATGAGCCGTTTATATCTACATAAGGAGAGAGGGTCCTCTTTTCAGGTAGACGTCCGCCACGTAGCCCAGAATAGACAAACCACTGTGTTAACTTGGTCACCCCACACAGCCGCCGGAAACGAAACACTGAATCAAACCTGTTTGTCTTGAAGAGCTGAAGCATTAACAGGTGTTACTGCACAAACTGCAAATTCTTTTTTGGTTTTAAAATAACCACAGGACATGGCGTGCTAATGTGCACATCAAACGTGTCATTATAGTGAATTATTACCTCCGCCCAGGCCAAAGGCCTAGGAAGGAGGTAATGTTTTCACCGGCGTTGGTTTGTTGGTTTGTCCGTTTGGAGGATTACTCCAGAAGTCCACAATGTTAACTAAAATTAACTTAAACATGGGAACAATTTAAATGAATTGAGGGAACAAATTATATCTTGTATATATATATATATATATATATATAGGATGGAGACATCCTGAGGGAGTTATAAGAGGAGCCAAATGCCTGTTGATGCGCAGAAGGAACTGTGTAGAATAATTAATCAAAACTACTAATCAAAACTACTCCCTTTTTCTCTGAATTCAATTGAAATTACAGTTTAAGATGAAGTCTTGTTTTGTTTTTTTGTGTTTTCTCTCTCCCACCTTGTTTTAAGTTGTGAAATTTTGTGTAAAAACAAAGAGACAGCTGTAAAATGAAAATACAGTGGTAAAGAATGTGATGATGATTGTATAAGTTGCTGAAACTGCAATAAAAACTAAGTTAAAAAAAAAAAAAAAGAAACTACATGTTTAATGTGCACATACTGTATAAGCACGGAGGGTTCTGTGGTTCAAAACTGCACTAAATGTAACCAGCGGATCTGTTGGTGTCTGTGCGTAATTGGATACTGATCTCATGCGCACAAATGTATTAATGAGTCATAATATTATAAAGTAGTAATTTTACGTGTTATTTTCTTTTTTTTCTCGTAAAATTATGACTTTAATCTCACAACATTACAACTTTATTCTCGTAATATTACAACTTTTTACTCGTAAAGTTATGACTTTATTCTCGTAATATTACGACTTTTTCTCATAAAGTTATGACTTTATTCTCGTAATATTACAACTTTTTTCTCGTACAGTTATGACTTTATTCTCGTAATATTACAAATTTATTCTCGTAATATTACAACTTTTTTCTCGTACAGTTATGACTTTATTCTCGTAATATTACAAATTTATTCTCGTAATATTACAAATTTATTCTCGTAATATTACAACTTTTTTCTCGTAAAGTTATGACTTTATTCCCTCAATGTGACCCTCATACCCTGTAGTACATTTGCACTTGGGCCCTCACTGCATTAGACTTAGTATATACTATACACTTAGACTATAAACTGTGTTACCTTCATCACAATGCTCAAATGTTTTGCGGCTCCAGACAGATTTTTTTTTTTTTTTTGTCTAAAATGGCTCTTTTGATAGTAAAGGTTGCTGACCCCTGAACTAACCCATTGGGCATCAGCAATGCATAAATCGGGGACACTAAGCTGAATGGGCTGAAAGCAACACACTGACTGCACCAATTTCCAGTTTAATCACAGTATGGCTCCTTCTACATGAGTGTATGAGGTGGATCACAGCACAACCACAGTATCCATGAAGGGAGATGAGGCCTCCAGCAAGCTTCTTATTCACAAGTCTGGGTAACATCATTCTTTCTGAAAAATGTAAACTTGGTAATGTGTTTTAAGTCCATATAGTAAGCTAAATGGATGTGTACTGCAGTACAAGGCACATATACACCCCAGATATGCTTCTATAGTGGCTATGTCACTTTTTATGTTAAAGTTATATTTCAGGAAACACAAACTCCTATACCTATTATCTCTGCTGAAGAACTGTCTTGTGAGAACATACTGTTCTTTGGGTTGTTTGTTGTTTTGTACATGTTTGTATCACTTTCCCAGCCTAGAGGCTAGAGCCAACGGCGACAGACTCTCACTGACTGCCCAAAAGTTGTTAGTTATATAAGTTCATCAAAATGAAAACGCGTTTTTTTTTTCTCAATGGACTTCACGCTGGTCTGTACCTCGCTGTGTGTGTATCTTCAAAGTATAAAACAGTTGATTAAGCAACACATCGATCGATCACTATTGTGGTGGAATTTCTGATACACAAGTTAACTCAATAGGAAGGAAGAGGCCCCGGAGCTGTTGATTTCTTACACAGAAGGTTTATTGAAGCTGGATCAAGGAGCAATTGTCAGGTCTCCACAATTGAGGTGCTCTCTGCATGAAGGCCTCACAACTCTGCCCTTCCTCCCTGGTGCTCAGTGTTTTACCCTTATCATGTTTTGACTTACTCGGTTCCTCTGGCATCTCTGACCCTGGTTGCCCCAGCAACTGGCTCTATGGTCCCTACTACAGACACAGCTGTACACATAACGGTGGCTCCCCTAGACAGGACTCCAACCCAATAATGTCAACAGAGGGACACTAAGAGACACTCTGAGAGACACTCTGAGAGACACTCTGACCCTACCAAGGAGAGAGGATTTAATAGAAAATTCCATCACAACTATGTCTTCTAAACCTGCTTTTCCTGTGGGCTCTTTTGGCCTACATGTTTAAGACACAGACAACTCATCGGGCTACACCCAGAACAGAAAAAATGCCTGGAATGTTGCTGAAATCTTTTACATTCTCAACAGTGTCTTTAACTGTTTCATCTGTGAAGCTTTGGCTTTAAAGTTTATGACTGCTTACTGTTTTATTAAAAGGCCATTTTTAACATTTAAAACAGATGTCCCAGTCATCTCAATTTAGTTACAACTAGGCTCGGGCGATATGACGAGATTATCGTTCAACACGATATTGGTTGGCCACAATAATGGTCCTTACGTGTCCACGATAATGGAACGATATGCAATAATGCAAAAACCTGTTATGAATTTTGCACTATATTCAGTCTCTCTTTCTCTTTTGGTTTCCAGGTACATTGTCAAACAGATGGTTTCCATCCATACAGTTGAAAAAGCCAGTTTCAAGGAAATGGTGAATACATTAGATCACCAACAAGCCACATATATTTCAGCAAGACAGCAAGGTTTCCGCCAGTGTATTGCAAGCTCGTTGGCCTGCCGGGGGACTAAGGTGACTTCCCGCCGGGCCGGGGATTTATGTATTTTTAATGAATAAGTCGGTACGTGGGTTGTGTGGTTAACGTTAACGAGTGTCGTAAAGTTATGACTTTATTCTCGGAATATTACGACTTTTTTTCTCGTAATATTAAGACTTTATTCTCGTAAAATTACGACTTTTTTCTAATAATATGACTTTATTCTGGAAATCTCCGATTTTTTTTCCACTCAATGTGGCCCTAATACTCCGTAGTACATTTGCACTTGGGCCCTCACTGCATTAGACTTATATACTATATACTTATACTATAAACTGTGTTACCTTCATCACAATGCTCAAATGTCTTGCGGCTCCAGACAGTTGTTGTTTTTTTTCCAAAAATGGCTCTTTTGATAGTAAAGGTTGCTGACCCCTGTTCTACACGCTTGGCACACGGGAGAGGATGCAATCTGCAACCTCACAGCTAGATAGCAGATATGTTATACACTGTATCTTTAAATGACTAAAAATAAACTTACGGGATGCAGTCCAAAACAAAGATACACTAAAATACACTACACCACACTAAAACACTGGAAAACTAATACAAGTAACTTCCTACAAGGAGAGACAACAAACTGACAATGAACCAGGGGAAAGACAGAGATCAAATATACAGAAGAGCAGGGATTAGACAGGTGGAACAAATCAGAGCAGAGGCCTGTACTACGAAGCGAGTTCAACATACCCAGGGTATCTTCTCGTTATCTGGCTTCACTAACCCTAAAAACTGAGATTTTACCTGGTTATCAACTCGGTAAATCAACCCAGGGTTTCCCAGTCTGGCTGTGAGCGCGTTCACATGGACGGGGAGGTGTTTGCAGTATATAATAAATCACAGACATGGAGTCCACAGATTGGCAGACAGACAGGCAGAGCGGCATATTTTACAAAAAGGAAGAGCAAACTATAATATTAGACAAATACGAAGAAGTTATAAACACTTAATCCAGGCTAAAATTAACACAGTTGAAGGTGCCAAATTAACAGACTTTTTAATTTAACGGAATACTCAAAAGTCAGATATAGTCGTCTAGATATAAATATCTTTTAGGAGTGTGTAACGACGGCTCGCCGTTACTGGAGTAATTATATTATGTTCAACTATAATTACTATACATAATGGGTTATTGAATACACTTAATGATACATGTTGTTAAATGAACACACGGATGTATGTATTAATTAATTTGTTTATTGTTGATATATTTCAGTGGGGTGAGTCTGGTGTACAGGGTGTTTTGCAGCGGGGACGCGGGGCACTTCCTCCTCCTCGTTCTCCTGGAAAACACCAAAATAGGTATTAAAATACACTTCTAATTATACCCCAGTAGTGAGGGAAGGTAATGTAGATTAAAGATGATAGCTTCACATATATTAACATTAAAACAGTCAATAACATGCGTAACTTACCTCTGCCTGTTTCTGTTTCCCAAGGTATGGGGGTGAAAGAGATCCCCGGGGACTCGCGCCCTATTAATAGTTCCGGGAGGGCAAAACCAGTGGGAAGTGGGTAGAGGGGAGTTCGGCGGGACTGTTTTAACTGTATTTATTCAAGGGTAATATTTATTGATATTTAATGAAGATATTTAGGTGTGTGTATATATTTATTAAGAGGATTTATATTTGGGAAATGGTTTTATGTACATAGATGTGTATATTTTTGTATATTTGGGTGTGGTTTTGGATATGGGAAATGGTATGGGCCAATTGAAGGGAGTATAAAAGGCTGGTGAATTGAAGTCCATTTGGGGGAATACTAAGGTGGAGGCAAAATGTGTGACGGGTGTGGTAAAAGAGAAATAAAATGCTTCTATGCTGAAATGCCATCCAGTTGTGGACTGATCCTCATTTCCTCCTTGACCGCTCGGGGATTCTAACAGAGTGCAATGGATGAATGGATTACACGTCTTTATACCCTGGGGCTAAAAAGTGGAGTGTATGACTATTTCAACCTTCTTTCAGCTGTGCCTCACCCCCCTTCCTGCATTTGTCAGTTTAAACTGTGTTGTTTTTAGTCTGGATTATGACTTAAACTTCTTCGTATGTGTGTGATATTATCATACAATCTGCGCACTGACCTCTGATTGGTCAGTAGGCGGTGCTTTTATACGAGTTGATCTCTTATCTGGAACATAACCTGCTCTGGAGCAGGTCAGCTGTTCAGCATCAGTTACCATGGTGATCTACCCCGGTAAGAAGTGATCCAGCTTCGTAGGACGGAAAACCCTGAAGTTACCTCGCTAAAGCCAAATCCTGCTTCATAGTAAAGGCCTCAGGGCAGACAATCACAAGGGCAGGAATTAAAACAAAACATGACCAGGAGGAGTGAACCTACAAAACAAAAGCAGGAATCAGACTAAGCATAAATGAACAACGTGAGACAAGGAAAAACCCAAAACCCAGAAAACCAAACCTCTTGAACTGATCACATAAAAACAAAGACAGGACACTAAAAGATTATCATGCTAGTCTTAGAGAGTGTTATAGGAGGCAAGAGCTTGTTTATCAAAGATGGAGATAGTATTGACAGGAAATCTTTGGCTGTTTTATCATATTCCATTGATGAAGTGTAATATAAGTTTGTTCTCGTCTACCTGTGGGATCCCTCTCTTCTTTGTAGAGACGTCTTTTGGGCAGTTCAGTCGTGAAGGTGGAATCACATGTTGGAGGAATATATGTCTTCTTGCTAAAGGTTGTTGCATTGAGTTATTTTCAGGTGTGTAACATTACAACTCAAACATTTATCCATGCAATATTTATAAACATATACTGTTTCATGAGAAATCTGAAAAAGAATACTGACATATTTGTACCTTCAGGTTTGGGTTATGGCAGCCATGTGGCTATAATTTACTCTTTAGTTCATTACATCGTCATCGTCATCGTCATGTACATAAAAACACATAGACAGCCTATGCTATGTTTTCAATAAGTTCTATAATGGATACATCTGAGATTTTTTTTTTCCTAATATGATCCATATGCCATGTCGAGCAATACAGACATTTAAATGATTTTTCTTGTATTTTTCTCTTTTGAAGATGACTGTTTTGATTACGGGCAGAATTATTCGTCAGCTGGCCATATCTTTTGTAATGTACCATCTCCAGTCAAAGAATTCATGCACTTCTCAGTCTGTCAAACACTTTGCTCAAAATTGTCTATTATGTAAATTACTATTTGATGGATTGCGAGACATCATGGCTCCCAGAAAACATAAATAGAAAATAGACATGCTATATATATATATAAAATAATTAATTCTTCCCTATTTGACATCTGGACTTCATCCGCTGCAGAACGGTACCAAACACCTATAGTATATAAACCACTGAATAAAACCTGATCAATTGAATTCAAATGAATTCAAATCACACAACATAGATCAACCTTGTTATCATAACATGTAGGTATACAACAACTACAACAGACAGGCCTATATATGTTGATATATGTGTGCGCTTATTACACAGTAAATGAAGGGATCAGATTAATCTCAGCATATCAAAACAGTCCGTCTGGGTGAGAGCGATAGAGAAGAGAGACGGGTCGCTCTGAAACAGACACGGCTGCCGTGTCTATGAGACTTCAGTGAGATAAAAGTCGTCAGCAGATAAAATTAAATTTAGGCTACATAAAACCAAGGGAAATGTAAACAGAGTTGTTTATCATGAACTTAATTCTGTACTTTGTTCTAAGCACATGTAACAATAAAAAAGGGTCAGTTTGTGTATGGTTCACAAGCAATGTTAAAAGGTATAATACACTTTAAATAGATTAAACATATATCAAAATATAAGATTAACTGAGGCATTAGTGTGCACCCAAATTTCTGTTGAAGATCTCTGGGGACGTATAATATACAGATATAGAAATAATCTATATGTAGAAACCATACAGAACAACCACCAGAGGGTGGCAAATGCAATTCAAAACCGATCTGGTTCCAGAACAGCGTCAGAGTGCTGACTTGAGTATGACTTGCCTAAAACTGCATGTTATTATCATAAAGTGGGAATGTATGTAAAAGGGAGACTAGTAGGTACTATATACCAGGGGTTCTCAACCTTTTGTAACCTTCTGATTGTTAAAATAATTCCGAGGACCCAAATAAATGACAAACTGGGCTATAAATATGTGTTATGCCACTGGCAGGTGTAATGACCCACATAAATATTCAGCTTAGCCTCACCCATCACTCCCTGCCATTATGAATCCAAACTATTCAGGTTCATATTTCCTCACCACCAATTTGGAGCTTTTACTGGTGCAGGGTTGTCTCCCACATCACTTTTCGTTTAAAAAAAAAAGCTCCATTTTGTGTCACTGCATCCAAGACATACAGTATGTCTGTAAAGGGAAGACTCGTGGGTCCCCATAAAACCCATTTTCATTCACATATCTTGAGGGCACAGGTCAAGGGACCCCTTTGAAAATGGCCGTGCCAGTTTTTCCTTGCCAAAATTTAGCATAACTTTGAAGTGATATTTAGCCTCGTTCCCGGAAAGCTAGCATGGCATGGTTGGGACCAATGAATTCATTTGGTTTTTCAGTTTCATATCATTCCAGTATCTTTCCTCTAGCTTTAAAACCCGCCTGCTACAACCTCTGAAAAACAGAATATCGGCCATTGGATTTTGAAGAGGTTAATCTAACCATTTGTCAGAACCTCCACGGCCCACTAGGTGATGCTCTGAGGCCCACCGGTGGGCCCCGGCCCAGTGGTTGAGAATAGGTGCCATATACCATATAATATAACCCATTTTCATTCACATATCTTGAGGGCACAGGTCAAGGGACCCCTTTGAAAATGGTCATGCCCTTTTTTCCTCTCCAAAATTTAGCGCAACTTTGGAGCGTTATTTCACATAGTTGGTACCAATGGATTCCTTAGGTTTTCTAGTTTCATATGATGCGAGTCTTCACTAGCTATAAAACTGAACCCGCTACAACCTAAAAATGTCACTGTAATGCCTATTTCTGCACGGGCAGCACCACGATTGAATGTGTCTAGGCCAGAGAGCTTGCAGTTTTCAATCCGGTCTCTGTGGTCTCTATGTAAGCCTTATATATGTGCACAAATATATCTGTGAGAAAGATCAACAAACCCCTGTACCAGCCTTTCAAAGGTTTTGACAATGACAAAAGATATAGATGTTGTGTGAACAGGGATAGATACTATGCAGCTAGTGATTGATAGGGCTACATGTTAGTTACGAATAACCCATTGAGTTTCTGCCCCATGAAGGAGCCTTTAAGTTAGTAAATGTGTGGTTATGGTAGGCCTATGTGTTCAATGTTGAATACAATCAAAATAAGTGTGACAAGATCAATACATTAACAAAATATTGGTGTTCTACTAGCTCTTTAAATGTCCATTTTCAAGTTTAAAGCCATTGTGTGTAGCATTTCTGACTTTGGTGTCAGTAGTATCAGCAATGCATACCACCTCATTCCTCCCACAGATCTAAATCGGGGACACTAAACTGAACGGGCTGAAAGCAACACATTGACTGCACCAATTTTATTGGACATGTATCATTTATCAGACAAAGATTGGACCTGTAATGAACTCTTTTTTTCTTCTCTGTACGTATTATCAATTACATACACAAGAAACCAAGGAGGTACTGTAAATAACTCCTGGATTGAGTTTAGATCTGTAGTTCAGGCCTTAGACTCTTCTTTGATGATGCACTCATCAGGTCTTCAGGGATACAAAACACAATCAGTTTCTGTGAGGATGGAGAAACACGGCAATTAATATTCTACTAGACTATTCGTTTACTACATGTACTGTAAAGACCTATTCCGCCTCAGTGTAAAAAATCCTCAGAAATGCCTCTGGGGGCAAGCTCTCTTACTAGCTCCCTCCTCTAGCGTCAGTGAGTATATGCTGTAAGACATTACATAGGCATGCAGTATCATATCTATGCAGTTTGATCATCCTGTATGGATCACCTCTACTTTACTGTCCTTGTGTTCAAATTGTCTTTATGAACATTATCAGCTCAAAACTTTTGAGTGTACTGAAAAGTCTCTGAAAATGTCTCTGATTACAGGTGACTCACCTTCAGAACGGCCATTTTTTGTTTTTTCCGTTAAAGCACGAAGCTCTGTATCAGAACGAGGTGTTTCAGGGTAAAAAGTCTTCTTTGGTGTGTTACATAGGTCCGCTGCTGGAGTGCATAACTTTTTCAGTCTCTGTGAAAAGACCAATATTTGCCAGATCACTTGCATTGTAACAGAGCTCAAAGCATTAAAAAAGAAAATAGTGCCACACTGAAAACCTCAAATTTGTCTTCTGTAATATTTTATATTTCCATCAGTCAGCTCACATAGAACATGTAAATACAACGTATGTGCAGAGAAATAAACTTAAACGAAATTAATCCTCCTCTAGAGGAACTTGAAAATGGGTGCTTTAGATTTATGTTACCAAACTAGCTTTCAGACGTAGCTCCATGTGAGCTGCATGTAGTTTCGGTCAGAAAAAGGTCAAGGAATTGATCTTTTACTGCAAATGACTACACTGATTTAACTGAAATAACACAATGCTTTATTAACTTTATCTTTGACAGTAAATCTTTGTGATGACTGGAGTACGCTGTGCTGTCAGTAGACACACTTACCTGTCTCACTGTTCCCGGGGTTACTGCCATACTATAGAGAATCCACAGAGGAGTCAGGAGAACTGAAGAGAGAGCAAATAATATCCCGATAGCGTAACCCCACCAGGGGTACTGGTAGGTGTTGTTGTATTTCAGCGGGGTGAACTTGATCAGCGACAATAACATTATTCCCTATTAAAAAAAGAAGAGACATGCAGATAAACAGGATACATTTTTTGTCAACATATATATATTTTTCTTTTTGTCCTATTTTTCAGCTTAATAATCAGTTTTGACTTTGTCTCCTGAGTTTTACGTCTCACAGACACAACAATACACCATAAATCTACTTACAGCACAGATGCATGGTGTGAAGAACCTCCAACAATATTTCATATACGACGAGGGGTAGTAGCCGATCATTCCCTTTATTTTGTCGTAATAACGATCAGCACCTTGTAGACAGACGGACATTTTAGCTTTATAAACATTTAAAGATCAAGCACCGGGCACTCATCTGCATACAATTTGAGGATACAACTTATATTATTAGTGCAGTACAGATGAGAAGCATTTGCAAAGTGAGTCACATGAGCAAATATCAATTCAATATCTTCTTCATATAATTTGTAATATTTTGATGAAAACAACACTGACTAGTACAACTCTATCAGAAAGTCTGATCAAAGTCTAAATTGCCAAAAAGTGCCACTATTATTAATTATGGCATAGTTCAAAGTGGTACCACTATTTTGGGGTTATATACTGTGTTATTGTTAGCTTATTTAATATACTATACTTTTGAATCCACATTATTGAAAGCATGTGTCACCCCCACTCCTGATTGTCCTTGACTAAAATGTTTTTTGTTGCTCACCAAATATCCATCCCACACAGATGGACTCCAAAATGGCAAAAACCATGATTGGTATTCCACTGCAAGCATAGTAGTCAAACAGCAAAAATACATAAAGTCCTCCCTACAGCACATAAGAAAGAGAAAAGA
>CAKALU010033461.1:0-34913 GCA_916700995.1 Hozukius guyotensis | reverse complement strand
GGCTATTCTGACCCACAATCCTCTGCACAGCAGATATATATGAGCAAGAGGGTCAAAGTTCAAGGTGCAATGTTATGACAAAGTAGGTTGTCCCAATTTTGTGCATACTGCATGCAACAGTAGTATGTACTTTGTATGGGCAGCTGCAGTATGTACTAAAAGTAAAAAGAAAAAGTATGCGATTTGGAACGCAGCCTTAAACTCAATATCACAATGAATTTTCAATTTACCTCGGTTACAATTAATAAACAATATCTTATTACACTTGTGCACAAGATTCTCTGTCGTCACAGTTGAATTCGTATTAAATCTTTGTGCTGAACAATAAAAAGAAAATCATTGATTAAGTAGTTAAGAACACTTTGAAGTATTTGCTAAAACTGGAAAATAAAACTGCTAAAAATGCATGCTAAAAACAATTAAAAACACATGTGAACCACACCGTTGCACTGGGTGACAAGTCCCTTCATCATGATGAACCTGGGCACTGTAGTTAGTTGTTAGTCGATCCCACATACACCATCCTGCTGCCGGAAACATTCCCTAGAATACTATTAATCCGCAGCTGAAAATAGTCCCCAACAAATGCACAATTTCCTTCTGTTTGAGTAACGTTTGCTGTAAACTATACAGCGCCCAGCTGTATTATTATTTTGCCTCTTTAAAAATTAAACTATATGTTTTGGAGCTATTTTTAACATTTACGTCTTCAGCAGGAGCCAACTGGCTTTAGGCTGAAAGCCACGAACAGGGTAAGGAAAGTCAGAAAGTTTACTGAGAGATGGACTAACGCATTGTGCATTTTGTAATTGTGCATTTGTTGACAATTACAAAAAAAAAAAAGAATATTGCCAGCTTTATCCTTTAAAGGCCACTTCAGTTAACACCATGCAGCTGAAAAACCAACACTTTCCTGCATGTGTTATTTTCTTTGTCTGGCTCTTGATACCCAGAGAGTTGGAATTCCTATATAACCATTTCCCATCTTACACTAAAGTTTTAACATAAATATTAAGGAAATTTGACAGTTTTGCCTAAATGTGTTTGGTCCTTCTGCCATGACCAGTCACACACACACTATACAATATGTATATATAAAATCTCAAAGCCGGGTCATATTCAGGATTTTTAGCTCTAAATTTATCTCATTTTCCACCTCCTTCTCTGCACTCATTGCATGGTTATCATACGCCTCTGTGTGGGATTTCTTGTTATTTTCTACAGATTCTTTCTCTCTGGGTTCTTGATTGTCAGCAGCAAGCTGGCAGCATTTGCAGCAGCAACAGCATTTGGCGGTAATTACACCAACCACTTTGTCCCAGGGAGCCAGGGAGTGGGCCCAGAGAGGGAGGAAGTCCCAGGATCGCAGTGCTGCAGGCAGACACCCGGGTTTCCGTTTCTGCAGCACGTTTATCACCATGATGGTGATCAACATGATGACCAGAGGTGCACCCACGCCCACCAGTACCTGCCAGCCGGCCAGCGAGAGGCTGAAGACGAAGAGCGGCAAAACGAAGAAGCAGAGGATAATGTAGACGGCAGCAAACCAGCGGTAGGAGGCGGTGATGTCCCCCAGGCCTTTGGCCAGCCGGATAGGGACGCGGGTGAAGGGGATTGGATACCACAGAAGAATGCCAGAGATGTTGAACAGGAAGTGCACGAGGGCAATCTGGAAACAACATCAACAAACTTTATTGATATGTTTCTATCATTATTTTTCTCCTCATAAAATAAAAAAAATGTTTTTAACACTTACCTCCACCTAATAGTTTTTATATCTCCAAGAACTCAAAAGAAATTCATAGAAAACATATATTATTTCATGTGTGCATGTTTCTCTGTGTGTGAATTACTGACCTGTAGAGCATTAGCCAGTGTGTCTCCAGGACTAGCCATAGCTGCCAGGATGGCTGTGGTGGTTGTGCCAATATTTGAACCCAGAGACAATGGGTATGCTCTCTCTATGCTGATGACACCGATACCTATTCAAACAAATGGGACACAGATTAAAACACATGTTTTCACACCCTCTCTCTGTCTAGGAAGTTACTTGCATTTATTAGCTTCAAATTTTGCACATTTTACTGCCTAAGATGTCTCAAAGAGAGAAGAACAAGATACATAAACATGAAGAAAAAGCAGAATCAGTCTATTTAGGGGCATTTCAAGTACAAAATGTAAATAAAAATTAATGAATGGCATGATGAAATAAAGATTAAAATGAAAAACACAGAGATGAATGAAATGGGTGGATGGATGAATGATTGACCTCACCAACAAGTGGAGTAATAGCAGAAGTGAAAACCGAGCTGCTCTGCACAATGAAGGTCATTCCAGCTCCGACAAAAATGGCAATGTAACCTGTGACCCAGCCGAATGGAAATGGGAAATCTGCACACACAAACAGACACACAACACTCATGTACTAATAACCAACGCAATCACACTCACAAATCATTGCACTTAAGTGTGCAGTGCTGCTCACCGGTGTTGAGGATCTTCTTGATGACTCCAGCCACCTGTCCCTTCAGCATGGAGTTGAGCAGCTTGACGATCAGGATCAGGCAGGAGCAGAGCACCAGCAGAGACAGAGCCAGCAGGATCAGACCCACGGCCAGGTCAGGCAGACTCACATTCACAAAGAGGTGCTTACCTGTGGACACACAGAAACACACACATGAACGTTCTGCAGAAATTATGTAGATGATGGCTTGTATCCTTCTGGTTTTAAAAGGTACAGTGTGTAGGATTTGGTGGTATCTAGGGGTGTGGTTGCAGATTGCAACCAACTGATTACCCCTCCACTCACTCCTCCCTTTCCAAGACTGCGGTAATGTGAGCCGCCGAGTGCAAAAGTTCCTTATATTAACACTACTTTAGGAGCAACGGAAGTCAGACGGTGGCTGGCGGTACCACAGTTTGCACTCTGCAGCTCACGTTAGTTTCACAAGCGTGTCGGAGAACTACGGTGGCCTTCAGATATTGTAAAAAAAAAGAAGCTCTCTATGTAGATATGAAGGGCTCATTCTAAGCTAATGAAAACACAACGATTATAGTTTCAGGTGATTACTATCACTAATGAAAACATAGTTATGAATGTTATATTCCATTTCTGTTAATAGATCCTGCAAAATGTTACACACTGTTCCTTTAAAGCTGCATTAATTGATTTTTTTCTGGCCACATGAGGGCAGAAGAACTCTACAACAACCTGGAAAACACACATTCATGTATAGTATCACTTGATAAAGTTTTTATGATTGATGTGTTGCTAGATGCTCCTCACTTTTTGCTGGAAACAGCCATCTTCTGATGTTGGAAATGGAGTCAATAAACCCAAAACATTGAACTAAAAGAAACTAAAATCAGGGCAAAGATGATGTTACCGTCCCTGCATAGTTAAGCTGCTTAGTTAGTTTAAACACTTTTTCCATGCTATGTGAAATGGCATTTTAATTTATCTTATTTATTACTTAATCTATCCATCTGTCTATCTATCTATTCAACCACCAATCTATCTATGTGGCCATGTATATCATGGTGAGAAGAATGTGCAGATTACAGTTTTTGCATTGTTACACACACAACAAAAAAGACTATAAATACTGTGAAAACTGGTCTTACATTTCTGGACATTGTATGTTTCAGAAATGTTCTTCAGTGTGAAGGTGTAGTTGCCATCGACCCAGCAGAAAGACGGAGACGTGCAGTTCTCTGGACCAGGAACTGTGACGTTCATTAAGGTCTGAAACACAATATCAGTTTGACAATAAAGATTTGAATCTTTCTTGATGTTTTTGAATATTTGGTACGTAGCCGACATGTTTTGGTCTTACTGTGTTGGTGAAGGTTTGGCACCATTTCTTGACGAGACTCTTATTCCTGGCTTCTGGGTCTCCGGTGGCAATCCCACTAATGACAGACTCGTCCAACTAAATCGGAGAAAAGGACAGAAGGTGCAGAAATGTAAAACCATGACAAAAGATATGATATAGTATCTTATACTTTCTTTTAAGAGAGTAAAAACAACGCAATTTCAAACACAAGAAATATGTGTTTTCACCATTTTGAGCTAGAAGATGCTGCTGTGGAAGTTCAGCAGTGGCCCATATAGATAACACCAACAATTGCGCAGTAGCTTTTGTATCAGCCCGACTACTGTTACACTATGTTCACCAGTCTGACAACCAGTTAACCAGTTAATGACACTAAAATGACACTCGTTGGTGACAGGTTCAACAGACTTAACCCTGAAGCTAAATGACTGCTGTTCTGTGCTTTTTGTACTTGCTGGACATTAGTGAGGCAAATTCCAGCTGTCTTTTTGTCTTTGGGTCAGTGCCATGTTTTCTTCCACCAATGTATGGCTAAAATGGGTATCACAGTACTGTCTTTACAGATGGGTAAAATGTGCATTAAACACAGTGTGAAGCAGTTCTTCTGCATTATGTTAATTTTGTAGGCGGTTCTGATCTTTTGCATAGCGTATAATATAATTAGCATCTTGCATTTTTGATCTGCAAGTGAAATGTTAGAGGTTTGTTCTGGGCATAATATGAGATGTAACCAGATGTTGCCAACTGAGGCTCCTTACAACAACACAACCGCTGAATTAAAATTCACTCTGGATAGTAGCGTCAGCTAAATTTCAAATGGTGTTAGGATAAAGTCTTTCAGATATTTGTAACAACAATCACATCTAATAGAGACAGAGCGCAACGCGTCATACTCTAACCCACGCCCACTCGAGGGGAAAACACTTGGTGCCACAATATGTGGTCAAAGGACTTTTTTTTTGGTACCTTGTGGAGTTTTTTTATAAATAAAAGTAATTTTCTTCCTCATAAAACAATTGCAAAGCTGATTTGTAATATTTTAAATCCACGTCTCATTTCTAGCAGTTCTTCCTCCCTGCCATCGATGGCGCATTGCTGTGTTTCTTTACCACCAACAACTGTCGCAGAATAATGTGAAACTAGACAGGATGTCGTGTGCGTCTTTGTGCGCCTGCAAAATACAATCGAAATAGCACATTGCTCTGTGGTGCTACTAGTGCTCAATATCTCCACAGGGTAGCTTTAATGTCCTAATAACAAACATTTTCTTCAGATTTGAACAATAAAGGTAGTTTGCACAAGTAACATCATCACAAATGACATTTTACCTGTATAATTGACTCAGTGAGTATATCAGTGATCACATTTAACAGGTCTGGGGCCTCTCCACTCTGAATTTTGAAGGAGTCGATGATGAGCTTGGTGACCTCGTACAAATAACCAGTGGCGACCTCCAGAGGCAGCAGCACCAGCACAGAGAGCCAGTTGAAGAAGTCGTGCACTGTGGCCCCTGCAAAAGCCCTGGGTACATTGTGAAAGAAGATAGATAAATGGAAAGTAAAATTACCTTTGATCTTTCTAAAGGGAGCTACATATTATTGCTAAGTCGTCTAGTAAGTAAGGTGGTAAATAAATCTATTCATACAGTAATAGTAATCAGTTTCAGATAAACTTGAGGATCATACATTATAGGTTAAATATGCAATATGTGTCATTTTTAGGAAGGATTTCATTTTGTACATTAGATATTGAAGATTTAATGGGTTGTAAATTTATCCTAACCTTTTGCAACAACCCTAAAAAAGGTCTGTTTCCTTAGTTCATGAAAAGTAGGCATTTTGGATGTGTACATGTTTTTCACAGACAATTCTGCAATTAAAGTTGTGTTACCTAAATGCTGAACTCACTGCATGTGCTGCTCTGATGCATCGGTTGTTGGAGGTGACCATTACAACAATAAAAGATGATTCATCAAAGTCAGATAGTAGATATACTGTTGCACGTGAATGTAGCACTGTGCCCAGATTACCTCTGCATATTCTTGTAGTTCACAGCAGAACACAATGTTCTCGAGAACATTTCTGTGGGCTTTCTGAACTGCAGAGAAAGGGAGGCAAAGGACGCAATCCATCAAATACAAAATGATTACCTGCGAAAGGTGCTGCGGTCACCAGCCTGCGTCATGGCGACCAGTGTGTTGGTGACAGAGGTGCCGATGTTGGTGCCCATGATGATAGGAACAGCCAGCTGGACCGTTAGCACTGCCAAAGCAAACACAGGTCTCCTTCATCATCAGTCCTCCTCCAACACCATCATCATCATTCATGTATTCTGCGCAGGGATGTGTATCTGTGTGTTTATTTGTGTGAAGAGTGGAGGCTCGTACTCACGTCCAGAGGAGACCATGCTGACAACTATGGAGGAGGAAGTGGACGAGCTCTGGACCAGCAGGGTGACCAGAACACCGATGACCAGGCCAGCCAGAGGGTTGGACAGAACTGTGTTGTCCTGAAAGATGTCTCCTGCTGCTTTACCTGGACAAGGTGAACATAAGAGAGCATGTGCATATTCAAAAAAATGCTTTTTCCTCCTCTTCAAAACAGTATGCAGTGGAGAGTGATTGGATAATATATAAATCACTGTGTATCATTGTGCTTTTGTATGTGTAGTAGTTAAAACAAAGACTTTTTTACAGAAGACATTTTGACATGGCACAGTAGAAAAAGCACATGTGTGAATAATAATATTAATGCTTCAGTTTCAGGGCTGACTTACTGGGACATTTGAATAGAACAAAGCCACTCTTAATGTTATTAGAAACTACATTTCCAAGTCAAAATGTCTGAAGTGAAAAAAGCCAGCATGCCAGTTTCATGGGTCATCATTACACCCACACGTGGCTTCAGACAAGTGTTGCCGCGTTTACCTCCAACGAGCTGGAAAGCTGAGCTGAGGACGTCGAGAGAGCAGATGAAAATGTAGAGGAAACCCAGCAACAGGATCAACTTCGCCACCGACACCAACACCTTTAACACCTTCCCTCTGGTATCCAGAGCTGGGACAGAGACAAGACATGAATGGGATTAAACAAAAAAAGACAGAAAAGAGAAAATGTTAGTTTTCAAATATTTCCTTTATGGGCCTTTTTTACATTTTCATTTGTCATAGCAGGAAAAACACAGCTTAAGAGATTTTAACATTTTGTTCTATGATATAAAATACGTCAGTAAATATCCCACTTGTGAATTTTGAAGCCTTTATGTGTCTTAAAAAAGGCAGTTGCTAACAAGTGGCTAAATGAGACTAATAAACGTCATCATGCCCACTCGTCTGTCTTTACAGCCTCGTTGTGTCTACTCGTGTTCATGCGACTGTGGTGTAGTTAGTGTAAGGCAGGCTTTTCGCTACCTTAACTATAAACGTACTTATTACTTAATTAAACTCCTGTAGGGCTGTGGGTAGAACAAGAGCACGGGGAGAGCTTGGTCTGTTCAACAGGATCCACTTTAATCACTCAACTCAGCGTAGGACAACTCAACACCGACCACTCAAAAGGTGGCACATCACTTCATATCCCTCCGCCAATCTTAACCATCACTCATCCCACAAGCACGCAAGGTGCGCCAAACCATATAGCTCCATCTCTAACTTAAAGAGCAGAATACAATATGTAAACTGTATAAAATATGTCTTTACAAAATAAATCTAATCTTACATTAGTTTATAGCCTAACGTTAGCTTTTACTTCTGCTGATTGCATTCACACTTCAAAAATCATAGAAGTGGTGTTCATTTGTGGAGATTATCTTGCTGAACAAAACGTGCAAGTATCATAAACGTTTGTTTGCCACAGAGATTATTTTCTGCGATAATTCAAAAACCCAATGGAAAAATCCCATTGGCTTTTTGTCGAGGGAACCAGCGCAATACTAACTTGCGGGTTGACCTACAAAAATACGTCATCCCTGAAGCACTTTATACCATAAACAATGGCTCTGTTTCATGTAAGTGTATCAGTAGGTCATGTCAGTGAGCCAGCATGCAAAGTAGTAGGACCCTGGAATTGGTAAAGCTAAATGGTTTGCGGCCCTTCACTGCAGTGGTTTTCCTGCTATGAAATATCAAAATATCTGCCATAAAAAAAAGGCATTTTGCACAGCCCACAGAGTTGAGAGTCATAGGAAACAGTCTGTGCCTACAGTATGTTGTCTGTGCCTACAGTATGTTGTCTGGCTACTGTCTCATTACTGTTTATGATCTCTATGCTTTCTAAATAATCAGATCAAAAACACTGATTTGATTTATTGTCTGTCTAATGAGGCAATGATGTCTTCAGCCAACTACAGTGCTGATAAAAAATATCAACCGCCTTTGGAAATTTTTATGTTTAATTGTTTAACAACCTTGAATCAAAGTAGATTTAATAATGTGGCTTTTTTTTTTTTACACTGATGAACAGAAAAAAAATACCTTTTTAAAGCCAAAGGGAAATCTATAAAGTTTTCTATATTAATTACAAGTATAAAATACATGTTTGTATAAGTACAAGTCACATAATTAGTTAATAATTGTGTGTAGTTGAAGAGTTTCAATGACTGTAGTACAAATACACATGTACCTGGAAGGTCCATGAAAACAAATGAACACTCCAAGCAACTCTGCAATAAAGCCACATTAAACTTATTACTACTACCTTGATTTGATGCTGTTGGATGTTAAAGCATAAAAACTTCCAAGGAGGGGTGAATACTTTATCACTGTAAGAAGAATTGTTATACGCTGAAGACTTGTTATGCTGTATATACTATGAATGTATTAATAGCCTATGAGATATACAGCTATGCACTTGTTTATTTCACTGCACAAGCAGTGTACCTGATAGCTCCTGTGTGGTTATGTAACAATGTGGGACACTTTATCACATCTTCATTAGGCTATATGTAATCCATCAGTAGGCATGTAAATGTATTACTTACTGACCATGTATATCTAATCAGGACACACATGTTCCTTTAAAGTACGAGGATCAGACAACACTGAACTTGTCCTGGTAATAATGTTACGTTAGAAGCCCTCACCTGACCAGGGGACCCCGGTGTCCTTCAGCTCCGGCATGTCCCATGGGTCGGCGTCCTCCGGCTCCTCTTCAATCAAAGCCACAGTGGAGTGTGCAGGACTCGCTGGGACCTCTAAGATAAAAAGTCTGATGCATTTACTGTCCCTTTTTTTTTTATACAACTACATTACATGTAACTGTTATCTAATTCGTTAACACTTTATAATATTCATCATTTATAAATGGTTAATTGATAGAGTTAATTAAACTTAGTTAATAGTTGTTTTACTGTTAACAAACAACAAAATGATAATTAATAATGTTTATTCATTATTAGTAATGCTATAATTTATGTTATTTTAACAGTTTATTGTTGCACACATTATGACATTTTATATACTATATATATATATAAGTATTTGTTAATGATCAAGATATTATTTGTAAACCTTAATGACATTTGTTTTAAAACATCTATAAATATTTCATAGATAGATATTTGTAACACATTGTTAACAGTTAATAATTGGTTTGTAAACAATCTAAAAACGTTATTTGGATGGCTATTATAAAGTTACAACTGATCACTAACAAATACTTAATATAGTATATCAAATGTTATAATGTGTACAACAATAAACTGTTAATAGTTTACTAATGTAATCAGAATGCAATAGTTATCATCTCTTATCAGCTATGATACAATACATAATTCATGAACTAATTATTTCATATTACACAAACGAATGATGAAATAACATAAATCATAGCATTACTAATAATAAGTAAAGATTATTAATTATCATTTCAATGTTTGTTAACAGTAAAATGACTATTAACTAAGTTTAATTAACTGACAATTTACCATTTATATATTATATATTATTATAAAGTGTTACCTTAAATTCATAAATAGCCTTCCGTTGCATTTCATACAATATGAAAAATACCTTTGCTCTTATTTCCATGTCTCTCTTCTTTGCCATTGATTTGAGCAGCCATTGACTAAAGAAAAAAGAAGAAAAGATGGATTTAATTCCAAAATGCTATATATTTATTGTGGAAAATGCTGCTTAAATGTTATTTGTCTCTATTTAAATGTCACGAAGGATTCTTTATAGAGACTGGGTTGAAATGAACACCTTTAATGGTGGTTGGCATCATATCGTGTCATAAAATTTAACAGACATCAGTTGTATTTAATCCATCGCCTGTCAGGGCATCAGGTTCATCAATATCACACATACAGATAGAGACACCCACACACACTTTCCCTCACATGCCAGAGTATTGATCTTATCGTCACATGGTCCAGCTGCAGTAAAATTCCATTCACACAACAGAACGACACAGAAAGAAACCTACCAGCTAAATGGATATAAAAAGGTGTTACACTTGGACTTAGATATATTAAATCAGTTTGCTATTTGAATTAATTTATTAACTATTGATACAATTCTCATATATAAATGTGCTTATACTATATCTTATTATTCTCTTTTATGTATAATTCACCAAAAACCCTGTTTTCTATAGTTACTTATGTTTATAATAATATCACTACACAATTTTATTGAACATTAATTTTATGTTTCAGTGCTCCACAGGCAATCGTTACCAAGCTTAATGTCATATCGATATTAATACAGTCTCTCTACAAGACTTTCATTGGCCTTGATCCTTTTTGACACTACGAGTGCGGGCACACACATACTTTGTGGTCTGCTTACAAGCTCATCTATTTAATTTGTAAAAGAAATATACTTTAAGAATTAAAAATATGACTTTGTACATTATAAACAATAAGATACCTTCTTATGTTATTATACTACCAGTAAAATATGTTACCATCATAATAGTAACAACACAAATAATGGCATCATGAACAAATCTTACCAGTACAATGAAATAAAAACTTAAAAATAATAGCAATAATACATAATATTTTGTGTTTACCCTTTAGGCATATGGCCTTTAAAGTTTATTCAAACTAAAAAAAACCTCTAAATTCTTATTCCAAAGTTTTGAGGTGACAGCATACAGATCAAAAGAAGCCATTCTTGTCCTCACCTGTGGCAGGCGTAGTGAGTCCATGCTCCCTGTGTGTGCTGAGCTCACCTGGGCCTCAGGTTTAGAAAGGCTTCCTCCAGGCAGGTGGAGTGAAAGGTTGGAAGGGGTGGGGATCCGTGGAGGGCAGAGGAGAGTGTGATGTGCAGCGTTCACATCACCAGGGGACACGTCCACCTCATAGATAAGCACACCTTTCAAACCTTGACTAGTCTTACCTGACACTGTTGTAATCTCTCTCTGCAAGTTGTGTCGCAATCCAACTCACATGGTACCTGATACCAGTACCAGTCTTGAGTTAGTGTCTTCACCTGCACCTACACTTGCTGTTACTAACCTGTATACCTCACCTAAATACCTTACTGGTTTTACGCCTAATATTCATATAAAGTTCTATTGTTTGTTTGTCCGTTTTGCAAATGAGTCCATCCATTTAAAGCAGAAAAACTCCTGTAATCGCCTAATCAAAACTACTCTACAGGTCTCAGAGTGATGCTAGCTCCAGCTGTTGGACCAATGGGAGAAGAGTGGCAGAGAGTACAGCACCCCTGGCAAAGGTTTATCCCACTAACAGATAGACCACATGGGGCTGGAGGGGGTTGCCGGATGTGCACTGTGTCCTACAGAGTTTGTCTATGCTCTATTTGTGGCACACAATGAGATTTTTTTGTGTGACAATCTATTGATTCTCTTAATACAGCTACCCATTGTTCAATACTTCAACATATCAATGATCTACGTCAGGCCTATAAAACTGTCTCTGATGTGCTGAGAGGACTTAGAGGAGGGAAAGTCAGCCTAGGCCACACTGATGCATTGAATTTCCGTGGAAGTTGTGACCTGACGATGTTAGGTGAGGACATCCTCTATCTCCCTTTTTCTATTACAGTCACCACCACTGCACTTTTACATCTATAAAACGAATGCAGTCTAATACAACAGTGAAGGTTATAATGTTCTGGATGTAGTTTGTGGTGCTCTTGAACTGTATTGCATTATACAGAGAGGTGTTTCTGTTATTTGGGTGGACAAAATAATAAAGTCAGTATAACGCAATACATTTTAATGGAAACTACAAACCTCCAAAATTACCATAAGGTTGAATCAACACCGTTTATTTATTTATTGGGGGCAGTGCACAAAACACTGACATCTTCTTAAAATGTCAATGTAAATGTGCCAGGGTTAATTCAGCAGGTAATTTGCACCCATGGCCCAACATATCACACCGGAGAGTGGCCCAAGTGCCCATCTGGTGTGCTCAAGTGACCCCAGTGTTGATCGTCACAGATGAACCTCTGCAGCCTATAATGCAGTCAGGTACAGCCTGCTGCCCAGGTGCTGCTGTGATCGGCCCAAGTGCCCTGCCGCTCTGCATGGTGCGACCTTATATGACTAAAATAAACCATAGCCCCTCCTCTGTCACGCACACCAGCACAGATCAGACACAAATTAGTTTTGGTCTGGCACTTCCTTGTCATGTTGCCTGTAAAACTGAATGGATGATAACTGGGACAACAAAGGAAAAAAATACACTTCTATTTTTAGTTTTATCAATAAATGTTAGCCTATTGATTGTCATCTAGTCACTCTTCTTCTCCTCTTGGTCTCTTCCTCTCTAGACCTGCTCTGGATAAACAGATATGTACTCTATCTCTTCTATCTGTACTGTAGCTTTGCCAAGTTTTCAGTGCTTTTTTTAACTTTATGCAACCACATATAAGAGGCAATCAACGTCTAATTTAACAAACAGCGTGCAAGTGCAACAGCATCACCTAGGCACCGTACAATGCCATTACAACATTGTACCATTTTATTCTTACTGGCAACTTCTTGATATAATCAGACTAATGCAGTGCCTGTTCAAAACATGCCTGTTCAGAATGGGCCGAATGCTTGGCCTGTTGGACAGACTTTACCGCTAGGCCCGCAACTATAAGGGCCCCAAACAGCTATAGATTTATTATGCTGTTTAGATAGATAAGAAAAATATTGAATTATGCTACTATTCTAACTCACTGTACCCTGAAATAACTTTGAAAGGCCCCCACAGCACTTTAAAAATATGTAACTCAACTGTATACTACTACTTACTTACTGTGTACTTCTACTTCAGAGGAAAACATTAGTACTACATTTAAGTTCAAGACCTTTATTTGTCCCCGAGGGGCAATTGGTTTTGCCGCAGTAGCAAACAACAACAACAACAACAACAACAACAACAACATCTCATCACAATAAGACAATATACACATACTGTACATTCCCACATACTAAAACACTGAAAAAAGGTGAAACCTTGAAGAACCAAAACAAATTAAAGACATTTAGACAAGGAATGCACGTATTTCGCTTCCAGAGATAAGCATCTTGAAAACATGTTTAAATTCACATTTAGATTTAGTATCTTGAGACACAAATAACATGTTTCAAGGGGTCCTTTAAGAAAGGAAAATGTGTTGATTTTATTATTTAGCCTACCTGACATTGACGTTGAAGATTCAGATTTTACTCACAAAATATAACAATTAATTATCATTAATATCATTAATGTGATGGACTATTATTTAGTAAACTATACAGTATTGCATTAGAATTTAAAGCTCCACCTTGAGAATAAAGTCATAACTTTACGAGAAAAAAAGTCGGAATATTATGAGAATAATGTCATAATATTATAAAGTAGTAATTTTACGTGTTATTTTCTTTTTTCTCGTAAAGTTATGACTTTATTCTTGTAATATTATTACTTTTTTCTCGTAAAGTTATGACTTTATTCTTGTAATATTATGACTTTTTTCTCTTAAAGTTATGAGTTTATTCTCGTAATATGATTTTTTTTCTCGAGTTACGACATTATAATGCTGTTATTATCTTGACAACCACTAGAGGGAGTAGGTCACCACTTTAACTCTTGAACTTTCAAAATAAAAGACCCAGTTTAAATCTCCATTGTCTAACTAATGTACTCTTTTACGTTTTCATTCACTAGTAAAACAGTAATGTATGATTATTTAAAAAAATAATCCCCCCAGAGTATATACAGTTATAACAACAACACTTTTGTCGCCTCAGCTAACCCACAAATGCCTCCTTTTTTTTAACTTCCGGGTCATGTCAGTGCTAGCTGGAGCAATGACATTGTACCAAACACACAGAGAAGAAGTCAGACCGTTCAGTGTCTTATATATTGTTATTTCACATGCTATTGAACGCTTAAATTAAACCTGACATTGCCGTCAACATGTCCTCCAACACAGGTTTCACAGAGGAGCGGCAGCAAAGAGCAGCACAGGTAAACACACCTTTAAACCAGCATGCTAACGTGGTAGCTTGCTATCATAAACTCTGGATGAACTGAAGGATGCTAGTTAATGTTGTTGTCTGCTGTCTGTTTGAATCGCATTAGTTTGTCTGTGAAGTGGTGGCTCTGTCTGAGTGGCTTGCCAACAGGTCTATTGCTAATTAACTAATTGAATTAAAGGTGTTGTTGTTGTGTTTGTGTTAATCTACAGGCTCCAGTGGGAGTGGAGTACATCCCTACAGAGGAGGAGAAGAGGGTGTTCAGAGAGTGCAACCAGGAGAGCTTCTGGTACAGGTGTAAGTGTCTGACTTTCACACACAGGGTCTAAAATGAACCTTTTTCCTCACCTGCCACTTTTCACAGGTCACTGAACATTTCTACAGGCCACTCATTTTTTTTGTCTGCCACTTCTGAAATCTAGGCAAGGCAAGGCAAGGCAGCTTTATTTGTAGAGCACATTTCAGCAACAGGGCAATTCAAAGTGCTTTACATAAACATTCAAGAACATTGCGACAAAGTGCAAAAGAACATTAAGACATAATTAAAACAGTTATAAAAACATTAAAGATTAGAAAATAAAAACAATCAAAAAATAAAATCTATAGGATAGAAGCTAAAATAGAAATATAACACACAAGAGTAAAAGTTATAGTGCAGTATATAAGATCATTATCTGGTTTAATAAAAGGCAGCAGCAAACAGGAAAGTTTTAAGCTTTGATTTAAAAGAACTCAGAGTTGGAGTTGGTCCTGCAGGTTTCTGGGAGCTTGTTCCAGATATTTGGTGCATAAAAACTGAACACTTCTTCTGCATGTTTAGTTCTGACTCTGGGGCCACTAAGCAGACCTGATCCAGATGACCTGAGAGGTCTTTATGGTTCAGAACATAGCAGAAGATCAGAAATGTATTTTGGCCCTAAACCATTTAGTGCTTTGTAAACCAGCAGGAGTATTTTGAAATCAATTCTCTGAGAGAGACAGGCAGCCAATGTAGAGACCTGAGAACTGGACTGATATGATCCACTTTCTTGGTCTTAGTGAGGACTCTTTGAGACAGGGAGCCAGTGTAGAGACCTCAGAACTGGACTGATGTGATCCACTTTCTTGGTCTTAGTGAGGACTCTAGCAGCAGCGTTCTGAATCAGCTGCAGCTGTCTGATCCATTTTTTAGGAAGACCAGTAAAGACGCCGTTACAGTAGTCAAGTTGGCTGAAGATAAATGCATGGACTAGTTTTTCCAAATCCTGCTGAGACATCAGTCCTCTAATTCTTGCTATATTCTTCTTTGTAATTGTCTTAATATTGCTGTAGACTGTAGAATTATGGAATATATCATGTAACCTTAATCCATGACTATATTTGGTAACACTTCATTTTACAGGTCCGCAAATTTCATGGTAATTGGGTGATAATTAGCAAGTTACCTATTTGAAATTTCTTTGGAATTACTGTCAAATTACCCCAATATTTACCTCCAAAACTAATAGAAGACACTTCTGATCAGATACAAATCTCACCATTCTGTGACTTATTGTCTACACACAAATGTAACCTGGTAGCTAATGTCATAATTCAGAGAGTTTTTAAAGAAATTTCAAAGAAGTTATTTGCTAATTATCATCTATTTACCAGCAGACATGGAAATAAAACATATCAATTAACTTTGTATTCTCTTCCTGGAAATGTATTAAATAAATTACCAGCTATTGGGAAACAGCGGAATATATACATATATATATATATATATTAAATAATGTTTATAGTAAAGTAATTTTCAATAAATTTATAGGTAAATATTGGGGTAATTCCAAAGAATTTTCAAATAGGTTACTTGCTAATTTTCACCTAATTACCATGAAATTTGTAGACCTGTAAAATGAAGCGTTACCATATATTTAATTTAGGCTTTAGAATTGCTTTGTAAAAATAATATTTCTTAATATAAGGAAAACCTGTCTGCCATGGTGGCAGGTGACCTGAAATGTTCACCTGCCACAACCAACATTTACCCTGTATTTGGCAGGTGGTAGGTGCTAATTTCATTCCCTGCTTTCACATACAGGTCAGATTAATGATGTGCAAAAGTGAATGTTTCTTTGACACCTTTGTGTTGAGTCTGACACCCAATATACTTGCTTTACAGCGGTGCCCTTCTCTATGATCAGCGTGGCTATCACTCAAGCCCTAGTTGCCAAAGGTAATACTATAAATAAATGTAGAGGAATCAGCAACATATATCTGTGAAATACAAATAAACACACTGTGAACTTTAAATTGACCCTGTTCTGTTTATTTGCAGGGACTCTCGCTGCATCTCCAAGGTTTGGATCTCTACCCAAAGTGGTTTGTAAGTTCATGAAAGCTGGGAGATGACACACTGCCTCATATTAAAGGGACTGTTTGTAAGAATCAGAAATTGGTTGTAACAGCGACACCTGTGGCCGTTAAGTCAACGAAAGTCAGTGTCCTGTTGCTCGTGCTCGCCCTTGTGCACGCGCTACCTGAATGTGAGCGAACATCCGTCAAAACAGTGAGGCGACACATCGTCAGCTAAAACCACGATATCACTCTATATTTCACCTGCTTGGCAGTAATGTTAGCTGACCAGACGGAGGTCTCTCCATGAATCACTGCTGATCATAGTGTTGGCTTTTCCTGCCCCAGTCTCCCGACCGCAGTCAGAAGGAACAGGGGAGACACAGGCACCCGGTCGGAGACGATAACGTAACTCGTTGCGGAGCCCCGTCACTTCACAAGACACGGGAAACCTCTGTTGGTCTGGAAGAGCTGCAGCATTTATTTCTGCACAAACGTCCACTGTACATTCACTAGATATTCTCAGAGATAAAAACTAACTCTTCTGCAGTGTGTAGTGTGTGCGCATGCACGTGAGGTGGAGCGAGCTGTGAGTGAAGGCAAGCAGAGGAGCAGAGACTCCGGCCCTGGAGACCAAAGCTACGGTCTCCCCCCCGTCCTCCGACCGCGGCCAACACCGTTTTGCAAGACGGGCTTCACTAGATATAACTTTGCAGTTTTGGTGCTTCCGTGTAGTTTGTGTTGGAGTCTGAGTCTGAACAGCGTAGCCACACGCGAGCGCGCATGGGACGTCGACCCGGATTGATTTATACGTGTAAAAAGTTACAAACAGTCCCTTTAATGAGTAGACTAACTATTAGAAACACCTCTCGCTATAATGCAATAACATTCAACAACACCAAGTGATGCAAATTTCTTAACTTATTTTACCAGTCTAGGTGTTTGAACAGTCAAAAGTATCATAGTTACATCAATAACAATACCACTATATACCAATATCACGTGCCCCTAGTTGAAATTAACTATTATATGAAAGAGCAAATAGTCATGACCAAAATATATGTCTCATAATCATTAATGGGGTATTAAAATATAAAATATTTATCTTTGAGTATGTTTGTCTCTCCAGTCGCTGGCTTCTGTGGCTACCTGGCTGGGAAAATGTCGTACATGAAGACGTGCCAGGAGAAGTTCAAGAGGTTGGAGAACTCCCCTCTGGGAGAGGCCCTCAGACAGAGAACAGGAGGACTGCCTCCACAAATGTGAGTACAACACACATTAGATTGTGATACTATATGTCCACCAACTACTCCTTGACCATTTGCCTGTTCTCCTAACCAAGGCCCAAAGGACCTCAGTCAGAGCTGAGTGACCCAGACACCCAGTCATTTGACACCATGTTCCAGCCAGCAGAAGCCACCGAGCAGACGCCCAACAACAGCAGAGATTATGACTATGGCTATAATGCAGAGGCACCTTTGCCAGCGGGCAGAGCAGATGACTTCAGCGCTCCAGGTACCACAGAGAGCTACTGTATACGTTTTTCAAATACACTGTAAAAATTGACCATGTTTTGTGCAAATACGCATAAAGTCAAAAGCAGCGTCTCGGGCCCACCACTCACTGTAAACCAACAATTGACAAAACTTTTGCTAATCAATACTATATTTGTTAAACAGTATTTTGCGATAAAAATGTAAAGGTATAAAGCTTTCATAAGGCAAACAATGGGACAAAGATGGAGCAATATATATTTTTTGGGTGGTTTTTTTTCAATCTACTAGGGCTGAAACGATTCCTCGAGTAATTCTTTGCATAGAAGCTTTGCTTTAATCAATTTAATTCATATTAATTTAAGCAATAGATTTTTTAAAAAAGGAAATCAATTAGTGGTTCATTTTTAGAGACCCGTCTTATTTTCTTTTGTATATTTACTTTTGCTCCTTAATAAAGCAAAAGTATTTTTTATCCGATTACTCGAGTAATTGATGGAATAATCGGTAGAATACTGGATTACTAAAATAATCAATAGCTTCAGCCCTACAATCTAGCAATATCTGATATTTTTCAACTCATACTGAACAATGCTGATACTGATATTTGTATACAAAACTGGCACACAACGGATTTTGCTTTTTATACACTGTGTGTACTGTTGCTAAAGGGAAATATTGATTGTATACTGTCCCAATTCTGCAGTTGAATAATGGCAGTAGAATGATGAATTAATGAGTGATTCTGTTATTATTCTTATTTAAAGATGTTGGCCTAAGTCAATACTATAGCACTGTGTAGGTACATCTCTCTTAACAGTGCACTCAACCAAAGACAAAAAGAGAGCTGTTTGCAGCGATGGTGAAAGGCCTTCTTTCCAGTGCTGAACAGAGACGCTGAAATAATCAATATAAAAGAGCTTTATAATGGATTTGGATGGCATACTCTTTTTCTACTTCCTGAAATCAGAAATTTTAAATAAAATTTTACTAGGCCCAGATCTGTCCTATTATGAAATGTGCTCCCCAACTCTGCTAGGCAGTAAGTAACTTTTCTGTCAACTTTCCTACATAACTGTCTTTGTCCCTTTCCTTGTCCCCACCCCATTCAGTAGAAGAAGAGGAGCCCAGGAGGAAGCCCACCCTCTATGAGGACCTGAGGCTCAAGAACAGAGAGAACTACGAGGTCACGCTCACCCAGAAGGCCGAGACGCTGCTCAAAACATCACCTGAGAAGGAGCCAGGGAGACCCAAGAAAGACGGTAAGCTTCTACTGCACAGATGTGTGAAACACTTTCTGGGTTAGGAAAAGTCAAGGGGTTGATATTCAAGTACATCTGTTGTCTTTAAATGACTTAACTCTTTATCTTTTTATACATCTGTTGTCTTTAAATGACTTAACTCTTTATCTTTTTATCTCTCTTATGTTACAGTGAAGAAGAACGTATATGGAGACGCCTGGGAGGACTGAGTCCTTATTTGAAATGAACATGTAATCTGTATGCCGGCATCACTGATACTGCAGTATAGTAGGCAGCCCAGTGGCCATTTTTTCGCCAGTGTGACTCAGGTGTCAAGTTGTATGAGTTTCTGATATGTGTCTTTGCAAAAGAGTCAATTAAACCAAATTACATGAGAACTAAAACTGTCTCTCTATGTCCTTTAGTGTTTATTTGAATTTATCGTCTACCTTTTTCTATCTTCACTCTCACACAATTTAAATAACAAAAGGAAAAATAACATTGAGGCCACATTTTCAACTTGAATCCATGCAAGATAGTGCTGGTTGGGTGTTAACCCTTTGTGTTCAATAAAGACATCATGATGTAAGCACAAATAAATAAATATCAGTGGAGATTTTTGCTAATCTCATTGGTTTTAGGGGCTTGTATACCAGCAAGATTTATAGTTGAAAAACTGAAAAGAACACAATAACAGTTAAGGTTTTGAAGGGGAAAAAATGGATTAATGCTCCCAAAACTTAACTTGAAAAGAAAATGTTTTCATCCCTTTGTTGTAAATCAGGAAAATGGCCAACAAGACATAGTGTAACTGATTACATCCTGGTTACATACACAGAAGATTTTTCAATGTGAAAGGGGGAGTAGATGTAAATTCCAGCTTTTTTAACAAGGTTATTGATTTTTTGTGTTTGTGTGGAAAAACTATATCAGACACACATATTTCCAAGCAGAGTATTTTTATGTCATGATTCATGTCTGGAGGGAGGTCTTTAAATATATGCAAATACTTTTGTGATTTTTGTAACTTTTTTACAGTTATTTAGATTTTTGTTCATCTATCTTGAGGCCCGTATTGAATATTTTTTGTTTGATCACTGACCATGACATCAGCAGGATGTTATTAGTTCCTTGCCCATATACAGGTAAACCTGTATATTCTTATGCCTGATGATTGACGATTTTCTAGTTCAATTCACTTTTGGGAGCTTAAGACCAGTTCACATATATTTACAATTTATTGCATTGAAAATAACATATAATCTGTTATCCTGCACGTGCTTTAAAAATAGGCTGGGGTGTGCACACAACCCTTAAAAGACTGTGTTCAATGAGGGTTTTTTTCAAAGAGACTTTTTATGATTTCCACACATTTGTTTATTTAAAGAAATGAGGGGAAATGGTACAAAAGAAGTATATTTTTAAATGTATGTACAAAAGTGCCATAACTAGAGAAGTTCCATTACCATTTTTTCCTTTCCGATACCTGAACTTGCAGTTTATCGGCCAATACAGAGAACCGATCCGATACCAGCGTGATAAAAAATACATAATTATTATTATCATTATTATTATCATTATTATTAAACAGCTGTTTACTATTGCCCATGTATGTATGTGTTATGATTACTATCTTTGTTGTATGGCCTGGCTCAGGTTGAACCCTTTGTTGTTTGCCATCATCACATGACAAACTACCTGTAATCAGTTCTTCTTCACTGCTCTAAAACAGTAGTTGCCAGTAGCAGCCATGATACATCCAGGGCAACAGCACAGTGAAGGCTACTGCTTTGGAGCGGAGAAGAAGAATTGATTTCAGGTTAAACAAGTTCATATTTTTCTGGGTTAATAAATTATGGTATCGGATTGGTGCTTAGACTGGCGTACTCGCCGATACCCGATTCCGAACTTTGGGCCGTATCGGACGCATTTCCAATACTGGCATCGGTATCGGAACAACTCTAGCCATAACATTTAAACATTCAGACAAACATTAAATTAATTTAAATATACAGTCAGGCACACAGTCCACGAATACTGGAGAAGCCTACTGTAAAATCAGCTTAACAATGTGTCCAAGCATTTGACACTGTAGACGACACAGTCATCTAAAGACATGCTGCAGGTGCCCATATGTGTTGAAAAGTAGTATAGTATTGACAGAGTTAGGCTTATCTGTATGGTTAGAGTGTTGTAAAGCAATCAAATAAATAACCATGGCTATGAATGACTATGACCATGACCATGACTATGGCTATGACCATGGCCATGGCTATGACTATGATCGTGGCCATGGTTATGACCATGATCCTGGTCGCAGCTTTGGCCAAAACTGTGCTCCGAGTCTGAACCGTGTCCATGACTTAGCCCAAAGCTATGTGGAGATCCATGTCCATGAGGATTGAGAGGCGGTGTGGCACTGGACAGAGCACTGGTCGAATTCGACCAGCCTTCATGAATATTGGCCGCAGTATTAATGCTGGACAATGGAGCGTAAGCCTGGACCGGATAGGACCCAGGTGTTGGATTGATCTGAGGAAGGAGGGTCTTCCTCCTCTCTTCTGTGGAAGCAGGGACAAACTTCACACCCCTGATGCTCCTCAACAACCTAAAAGGCATCATCTTCTCCAGAGCACCAGCCCTGGCCTCAGACATGTCCAGACGAGAGAACCATCCTTTCCCGTACATCCACCCGACCAGGATGGCGATGATGTTACAGGGGAGCACCGTGTGAGGAATCAGGGCAGTGGTGATGATGAGGAGCACCCAAGGGAGAGCCATGGTGGGGAAACTGACTCCACACAGGAATCCTTTAGTCATTTTAGTGTGCATGGTGGTTAGAGCCACACATGCCAGGGCCACAGGAACCAACCCCTCGGTGTGACTCTGGCTGCTGCTGCTGTCACCCTGCAGAAGAAGATCCAGGAAGCTGTAAAACAAGCCTGTGGTGGTGGACAGCAGGAGGAACAACAACAGGAAGCGGACGGTGCCAACACCTTTCTCCAAGCTGCCACTGAGAAACACCAAAGCTGTGATGTTCAGCAGAAGCTGGGCAGAGGTTTTGTGGTAAAAGGGGTACGTCAAGAGCCTGTGGAGGTGTCCATTTAGAAACACAGTGGCACCAACACTGAAGACCCCCTCAGTGAAGTCCAAATATGTTTGGATGCAGAACAAAACACATGATATCAGTACCACGGTTAAAATCCCACTTGTGAGGACAGGAACCAAGTCTTTGAAAAATTGAAAGATCATTTTAAAGTTCTCAGTTCGTATCATCTTGTAAAATAACTTAGGACAACCACTGTTAATAAAGCTAAAGCTAATGTTTACCTGTGGTTCCTAAACCGGAAGTAACGTTACTGTCATTGTCCAGACTGCTTTGCTTTGAGCTCGATGTCGATATCTACTGTCCTCTCGGGCTGATGAATAACTAAAATGTTTACAGTCATAGATTAACTTCTTATACACTATAATATGGCTGTTATTCAGTTGGTTGGTTGTTCAGTTGCAGCTCCCAGAAGTAAGCAGCTTAGCTAGTTGTAGAACCAGGCTAGCTTGAGTGTTTAAAAAAACAACTTCTGGTCAAGCCTTTTCAAACTAAAACCGGTATTGACGAACAGTGGCACATTTTGTATAAAAGTTAGATTTAACTGCGTGGAAAATTAAAGCATCTGAGCTGTATGTGAGTCAGCACTGTACAACTCAGATACGCAGAGCCTGTAGGGTTAAAAAAAACAGGCTAAATGTAACTTCTTGCCAACGTTCATGATGTATTTTGAAGGAGAATTTGCTCAACTTCCGCTTCCGCTAGTTGGGCAGTGCAGACTTCTACTTGGGGTGAGAAGTAACTAAGTAAATTTACTCAAGTGCTGTACTTGAGGATCATTGTAGGTATTTGCAGAGTGAAATGTTGTACTTTTTACCTTACAACATTTATTTGATTTGTAAAGATTTTTCATGCAGAACTATGATCATTTTATAGAACAAAATCATATTAAACTACCTAGTATTTCATATAAAGTAGTTAGCATATGCTACTCAAAGGCAAACACTAAAATGCTGAATTATAATCCAATATACTATAATAACACTCCCAAAAGAGCAATTCTGCATAATGAATAATAATAACGATTGCTTCTTTTGTTAAAAAAATTAAAGAAAAAGAATGATCATACCAACAAGTGGACAGTCAGAAACAAGTAGTATTTACATACAATGAAAAGCATAAGAAAAAAAAATTGTCAAACACTTGATGCCTTGATTTACATATTCGAAAAGGGGTGAGAAGAAGTATAAACTTATTTAACCCCACCCCTTCTCCATAAATCAATTTTTAATTATTAACCAGCTTCCTTATTGAGCCATACACATACTCTAAATAAGTTTTCCTAAATTTGTCTAACTATAATTATTATTATTTATAATTATTCTAACCATAATGAATAAGATCCAAGATTCAAGATTCACTTTGTTGTCATTTCACTGAGTATTTGCATACACAGACGGAAACTAAATATTGTTTCTCCCAGCTCCCGTCAGTGCATTAAAAAGGATAGAATGAATAAGTGTTAAAATTAACATAACTAACAATTACAATAAAAGAATAAAATAAGTAAACGTTTCAGACACAATTTCATACAATTTGCAGTCGTGTTTAGCAGCAGAGAAAATTGCATTTATGTCCAATAAAATATGTCCATAAGGTGAAAAAAACATGACATTTTGATTTTGTAAAAAAATAAAATAATAATTAATTAAAAAAAACGTGACGTCAGCACGTCTGTCCCCCTTCCGGTGTCGTCCGGTTACTGCGGCGGATGTTGATGTTTTGTCTCGGAGAGCTGAACGATGTGAACTGTTTCGTCTCCGGGACGAGTTGATCTTTTTTTTTGTGTGGTTAGTCTTCACGGTTTATATTTGTTACTCTTCTCGGTAAAGGTTCTCTGTTGTCCGTCGGCGTCGTGTCTGTCCCGGTGTCTGTCCCGGGAGACGCGAGGCCGAGTCGTGCGATGATGGAGGACTTTGATGAGATCTACGAAGAGGAGGAGGAGGAAGAGGAGGACGAGGACAGGGCCGCGGAGGAGCAGCTCCTCAAGTACGCTCCGGACCCGGTGGTGGTGCGAGGCTCCGGACACGTCACTGTGTAAGAGACCGGCGAGAAAAGGGCACCGTGAGAGAGAGGAGGTTACCGGTTACCGTTAAACGATCCGCGGTGTCCGTGGATGCTAGCTAAGTTAGCTCAGTTAGCAACAGCTGGTGATCTAGCATAGTCAGCTAACTAGCTACTAAGTTAGCATCGAGCTAACTCTGACGAGGAGTGGCTGATTACATTCAGCTTTCACTTTAGCTGAAGCAGCTACATGACCTTTAGACACAATTATGTACCTTTTGTTTGTATTTTTATTTGATAATATTAATTTATTTTATTTGATAATATTTATTTGTTTGATTTGATAATATTTATTTTATTTGATAATATTTATTTGATGATATTTATTTATTTTATTTGATGATATTTATTTGATATTTATTTTATTTTATCATATTTATTTATTTTATTTTATCATATTTATTTGATAATATTATTTGATCATATTTATTTTATTTGATAATATTTATTTATTTTATTTGATAATATGTATTTGATCATATTTATTTTATTTGATCATATTTATTTTATTTGAAAATATTTTGTTTATTTTTATTATTTGTTCCACTATTTCGGGAATTGAACACGGGATCAGACTGTACCGAGCCTGTAGGAGGTTTAAGTGGTACATACTGTATGTTGCTTAACCGTGGTGTTTGGTAACGTCACTTCTACACTGGAATTAATAATCATTGTGCGTGAAATTTATTAATTTTTCGTGCTCTGAAATTGCTAAATTATATCTACTCAATAAAGTTACTGAAAGGCAAACTATATCCAGTAAAATGTTGACAAAAAGTTGTTATAGGAGTGCAGAAAGTATCAGTAGTCATCAGTATCAGTATTAATAGTGTTGAGTTATCACATGGTTTCCCCTCACCAGTCCTTCTCAAAAAGTTGTGATGCTACATTGGATTTACTACTCTTGTTGGCTCACCCAGCTGTATAATGCAACCCAGAATAAACAGAGGAATGTATCAAGTCGAGGGCAATCACTTTTAGCTTGATTTAGTCTAGGTTACGTGGATATACTGCAGGTTTGGGGTGTCTAACACAGCTATGTATATCATCTTTGATATCCCTAAAATACTTTATATGAAATATCAGATGGTTTCTGTTTTGATATTATAAAAATGTGGGCTCATCTCAGGAGGTTTATCCTTATGCATATTTGTTTATTTGTTTATTTATTTTGCACAATTTAAGACTATACAACATAACAAAAAAAAATAAATGAATAATATACAGTGCAGGAAGAGGCAAAAAACCCACTGGGCTTATCTGAAGCCTCCAACCAGAGACAAGATTAATATAAAGAAATAATATGACTACATAATAGTGATAACAAACAATTAGGACAAGATATATATAATAACAACAACAATAACAATACAGTAAATATATCAAAAAAGACAAGTGTGTGTGTGTGTTGCGTGGAAATGTATGGTTAGTGTTTGTGAGGAGGATATTGATTTATATATCTATAAAGACTTCTGGGCAATCGTAACAAAACAACATTGTGAGTGGGAAAAAATAAAAAACATAAAAACAGATTAATGGACAACATGGGGAAAAGCAGTTACAAAACAGCAATTAAATTACCCTTATATTGTAATAATTTACCCCCGATACCTGCTGGACTCTGGTTTTACCCTTTAGATGAGTGGCCTGAAATGTAAAGTTGTGTTCACTTGATGCCACTTGGCAAACATTTGTTAATTTATTTAAGCCAATTATTTCAACAGTGCATGTCTGCTTATGTATGTAACTAACAGTTTACCGTTTTCCCTCTTCCCTACAGGTTTGGGCTTAGTAACAAATTTGAGTCAGAATTCCCTTCAGCACTTACAGGAAAGGTGAGTGTCATGTTGTAATCAATTAATACATACTATGGCAAAAGTTACATTCTCACATTTACCTCAATACAACATTTACCTTATATTCTAACCACCAACCAACATATGATACATCATTTTATTATTTTTATATTAAAATTGCTAAATATTCTTTAGTGCAATATGTTGTGCACAAACAATGCTGCATTCATTCATCTGATCACCAGCTGAAAACGCAGATTAAATTTGTCTGAACACTACGTAAACACTTCCATCCTGCCATCTTAAAACCATTAAATGTTACTATACTAACTATACCACGTGTGTGCACTTCCTCAGGTGGCACCAGAGGAATTCAAAGCCAGTATCAACCGTGTAAACAGCTGCCTGAGGAAGACTCTGCCGGTGAATGTGCGGTGGCTCCTGTGTGGCTGCCTCTGTTGCTGTTGCACATTGGGCTTCAGTTTGTGGCCTGTCATTTGCCTCAGCAAGAGGGTGAGATACACATCCATGTTACATTTGCATTCAGGAAAAGGTTAATGTGTTGATTTTTTTTAGGGGGGTTGAAAAGAATGTCATCTAATGTCACCGTTGCCTTCCAGACAAGAAGATCTATAGAGAAACTTCTGGAGTGGGAGAACACCAGACTGTACCACAAGGTGAGCATGAATGGATATGTGTGTAATAATAGTGTACCTTGTCAGGACATGTTATAAAACAAATGTGATCTCTATTGTACACTGTTTGCAGTTGTGTTTGCATTGGAGACTAAGCAAAAGGAAGTGTGAAACCAACAACATGATGGAATATGTAAGTATCTGTTGTTTTGAGATGATAATATATAATACGGGAAGGCTGGTTTGATCGATGAGTTTGAAGGCTTTTAGACACCAAAACACTGCATAGGGTTTTTGTAATACTAATGAGAAAAGATTTTACAGCTGGAAAGATATCAATGTTATCCTCCATCGCAACAATTGCAAGGTTAACAGTAGAATGAAAATGTTCATATTACATAGTGATCTACAATGTAAAAATGTGTAAAAAAAATTGAATTGTTTAACGCAGCAGTGTCAATGTAGTAGGCTCATTAAAAATGAATGTCTGTTTTTTCGCACAGTGCTAATGTTGGCTTGAACATGGCCTTACTTACACACTCAACATAGGGATGGGTGATAGCCTATTAATCACAGTTTATGGGTTTTTATATCACAGTGATGTACAGTATATTGTGCCAGAGTACATTATGTCGATTCACTAATTAAAAAATTGCAAGACTAAAGCTGTGCAGAATTAAAATGTTGATTGAGAATTCAAATGTCAGTGTCGTTATGAATGAAGCTTCAAACTATTCAGTACAGCCTTACCAGACACATCGATGTACTTGATCACGTTGATGCAAAAAGTCTGCAAATCTGAAATTGCCATAAAGCAGTTCTGCAAATCTATTGCAACATTATCTGCAATACGACCTGAGATAGTAAAATGAGAGATACTTTGGTAGAAAGGATGTTGCAAAACTCTCTACAACTTGAATAATCTGTATCGTCTCACAGTAACAGCTTTTTCCTCTTATCTCCTGCAGGTAATCCTAATAGAGTTCTTACCTAAGATCCCCATCTTCAGACCGGACTAGCCCGACTGCGGCTGATCTTAAACCTCCACTGCTGCCCAGCTCCGTCACAGAACCGCAATGGCTGTCAAGCTCCTGAATAAATACCCCAAATGTTTTTGTTTACAGGGTAGCATTGATCCTCCCTCTTATCTCCCTTAAACCCCACACATACCGTCACCCTTGTTTACAAATCCAGCATCCCAACACTCGTTTTTGGAGTGAATTCATCATTGAACCACGACCTGTCGGGGCGAGCTGGCACACTGTTAACCGGCACTAGCCTGTGGGATGTCAGCGGAGAACCAGCCATGGGCAGCGTTATGGATTTTGGAACTAGAGCTGGAGACTGGACTCTCAAATCGAGTCCTCTGAGCGATGACTGGAATTTTGTCACTTGTATGTTCCCTAACCTAAGCACATGGCACAGTCAGACCATGATGAAACCAACACTTTAACATTTTCCCCCACTGTCCCACCGCCAACTTCACCTGCAAAAAAATACACCCCAGTGCTTTTGTAACAGTTGGTTTGGTGCTCTAGATTATTACTAGAGGCTGCGGAGACAACATAACACAGAACTCCAAAGGAACCTTTATCCAAATCAACTCTGTAGCGGACAGACTAGTCGTACAGGAGCATGCTGGGCGAGTGGCCACAACAGCTGAACTTAATAATGTCACTCTTCTTATCAACTTACCAGACATCCTCTCGCCTCCTTTCATATCGCTGCACACTTCACTGTGCATCACCCCTTAACCCAATGACAATCACGCACACTGACTGTACTCTCTGTAGTATGAATGGGTCTTTATGCTACACAGTTTATCTGGAACAGTTTGTCTTCATCATTATGTGTGTCCAGGTGATGGGCTGGCTGCCTAGCAACTGCTTCTGAGTCGCAGTGGAACAAGTAAACTGAAAAGAAAGTTACTAGCGATGAAGAAGAGACACCTGTGTTCTTTTTCTTTTAAATATCTCAAGTATTGTTTACTGTTTTTTGGTGAAAGAGAGGGAGTCAGTGCTTGCAAATCGTTTCACTGTATTTGTTATGTGTGTGTGTCTTTCTGAGAGAAACCTAAGCAAAAAAAGAGACAAATCAGACATGAAGAGATACTCTTTACTCTGTAAAGCAGGGTTCTTTCTTTGACGCATTTCTTTGCCATAACCGATCTTTGTTACTTTTGTTGTAGTAATTTATAAAAGTGCACATATAATCTGTGCATTTGTGAAATGGGCCTCAGTTTTGTTTTTTGTTTTTTTGCAAAGGTATGCCATGGTTGTTTCCTTTTTGTCTTTATGGTCATGTGTCAACACTAAAGCACACAATCGGTCCTTAACACCTTCACATGGCCTCTCTTCCTTATCTGCAGACCTTGGCTTACTTATGAGTGTTCAAGTTAAGGATGCGGCTCTTCTGAGAAAGTTCCTCTGTTTTAGATTTAATCTGACCGATACATTCAGAGGTCTGGGGTTAACAATAGTCTTAGATCCACCTTATTAGGTTTTTACCAGGGTTCTGTATCACGAAGCAGGATTACTGAAGTTAGCTTGATAACTGCACTGAGTAAAACCAGACTACTCCCAAATCAGGAATTTGGACGTAAAGCTGCAACGCTAAGCAGTGTTTTTACCAATAGAGCAATAATAGAGCTAAAATGAGAGTGAATGTTGGACTTCATCAGTTGGCTGGAAACACGACTCCAAATGAATGCTAATGTTGCTCTACTGGATGTGTAGGTAGGCAACTTTTTGCTAACAAGTTGTTCATTAGTTCAGTTATCTAGCTATCTAACAATCCTGCTTCATTATAAAAGGCCTAAGACTATTCTGTGGACATGTTATAGATCACATCATAAAGCACATCTTGGTTTAATGAAACATACATACCATTTGCCAGCAAAAAAGGAGATGGTATAGATTCAGCTTTTCCCACTCAGCACACCTCATGATTTACGAAAACATCCAGAGAATGAGATTGAACAAAGCCACTTTGTTTCGGGTCACACAGCTCCAGTGATTGTATGGGTCACACTCAGGGGATTATACTTACAACAACAAAATGTAGTATTGGAAAATCTCACTGTCAGGTGTGTTCCAACGTTAACAGGGCCTCAAGTATATTATACAGATAATACATGACTTGAATAATTGTAAAATGATACATTTGGAGTTTATTTTGAAATGGAAAAATGCCCCTTAAGAAAAAGACAACTTCCTGTTTAGATAGTAAAGGAAGCACATATTCCACAGAGCCACAAACATTGTGTTGGTTTATATGGTAAAAGACCCAAATTCACTTGATTACCACTGGGTTGCCTCTTGATTCAGCAGTCACTTTTCTATATTTTTGATTGTGGTCTGTTCTATGTAAATCAAGGCATAAGGCCATATGCAGATATTTGTGGTGTGTGTGTGTGTGTGTGTGTGTGTGTGTGTGTGCGTGTGTGTGTGCGCGCGCGCGTGTATGTGCACGGTGTATGCAGATGCAAATGTTCTTCGTAGATCTCAGACTGTGATTGAACCCTGCACAGAAAATGAGTCCCTTTTTTATATAATCTTGAGTGGTCTGTGTGTGTGTGTGTTTGTGTGTACGAGGGAGAGAAAGATATATGTACATATGACTCATGAGCAGATGTACAGTAATAAACTACCAATAAACAAGGCTATGGGCATCCTCCTCTGTTACTGTGTGATTTTTCGTTTTCCTGCTTGTTGACATAAAGTCTCTATGTAGACTATCAGTCTTTCAAGGTCACAGGAAATCTAGAGGAACTAAGTCAAAGGCGACTGGATTTGCTGTTTTAGTCTTGTAATGACTGAAAGTTAATATGACTTAGCAGCAGGTTAGTCTCCAGGCCAGCAAAGGGCTGGCAGAGATATGGAAGCAGCAGCCCTGTGACACACAAAATGGAGGAATGTGGATGCGATAAACTCCAGCACTCTGACGAGAGAAGGTGCTCTGCTTTGGAAAGCGTCGCAAAAAAGGACATTTGGAACATGCATGCCGCTCGAAAGCTGTGAGAGAAATCACAGAAGTGATGAACTAAGCTATACTTCCTGGGAAAAGTTGTCAAAGAGACTATCAGGATGACTGATTACTGAACCAGTAACCTTCATAATCGACACAGGAGCAGATGCTACAGTTATCAATCAAGGGACATTCAAAATGATGAAAATTACATTTTGTCCTCCTGACACACGCTTCATAAGCCTAGCGGGTAACCTCAGATACATAGGTATGTTCCAGGCCACCACCAGCTACAAAGACAATCAGTAGTGTATGTGATAAGAGGGAAGGCAATTACCTACTAGGCCGCCCTGAAGCTGTGGAGATGGGTCTAGTGAAGCGGGTGGATGAGGTCAGTGGCATTTTTGGATCAAGTGGGCTAGCAGAGCCGGTGAGAATAATCCTACAAGAGGACACCCGGCCATACGCCGTGCAAACAGCCAGACGGATACCTTTGTTCCACTTGTTCCACTGGTTAAGAAAGAACTGCAGCGCATGGAAAATGAGGGCATCATTGATGAAGGTCACTCGGACAACAGAATGGTGCGCCGCCGTGGTGCCGGTGCTCAAACCCAACAAGAGGGAGGTTTGTTGCTGCGCAGGCCTCAGGAGGCTGAACTGAGCGGTGAAACGGGAAAAGTACGTACTGCCCACTGTGGAGGAAATAATGCCAAGGCTTGCCGGGTCAAGGATCACATCATTGGATGCATCTAGCAGGTTCTACCAGATCTCCCTGCATGAGGACAGCAGGAGACTCACTACTTTTATAACCCCATTTGGGAGGTACGCCTTCCCATTTGGAATAACGAGTGCTCCTGAAATTTCCCAAAGGGAAATGGCTGAAACCTTGACAGGACTTGAAGGTACAGAGGTCTACATGGATGATATACTAATACAGACAATCCACGACCAGCGCCTAGCAGAGGCACTGAGGTTCCTTGAAGCTGAAGGTCTCAAACTGAACAAAGCTGAGAGCAAGTTCAAACAGAAACAGCCCTTACCAAAAAAGTGTGCTATTAGTATACTTCTTTTAAACTTAAAATAAGAAAGTATACTTTCAGTTGACTTTTTATGTACTTATCAGAGATATACTTAACAAAAGTATACATAAGTATACTTGAAAAGTCTAAGTATACTTGGCTCATACTGAAAAGTATACAGAAAAGTCTAAGTATACTTGGCTCATACTGAAAAGTATACAGAAAAGTCTAAGTATACTTGGCTCATACTGAAAAGTACACAGAAAAGTCTAAGTATACTTGGCTCGTACTGACAAAGGTCGTCGACAAGGGTCCTGACTGGGTCACTCCAGAAGAGAATAGGAACAGTGAAGTGATCCGAGCTACAGAGACACAAAGGGACTCGCTCTGGCAGAGTGAGTAAAGCAGCGAACAGGCTGGATTTGTGAAGTGGACAGTGAAATATTTTTTAAAAGGGAAGATATGGCAGGTGTACTGTTAATAATAGCATGAAAATGTTTCAGTTGAGTTGCTGCTAACTCGTAAAAAGAAAACTGTGTTATACAAAGATGTTTTGTTGCCTTTGCTTTTTTCTGTTAACTGTTAAAGAGTCAGTACAAGAAAGAAGGTGTTCATTATTTTAGTTTTGAAAACACTGGAAAAGTTACTGAGTAGCCTATAAAGCCTATGGATCACTAAGCTGGGAATTTAATATTGTTTACACAAAGTAAGAAATTTTTTGGCGACCAAAATGTTACAATTAACTTTCAAGAACTGAAAACACACTGTTAAAGTTGTAAAATGAAAACACGGACAACTCCCAGACCGGATAACGCCGTGGTAGCGACCTGTCAATCACAAGGTAGCCACGCCCTAAAGCATCCCCTGCTTTATGGTTTATTTGACTCTAAATGGGACCATAATTTACTAAATGAACATCATGCTGTATTGAAGAAGACTTGAAACTAGCGATTGAGACCATAAACTCATGTTTAATATGTTTACTGAAATAATAAATCAAGTGAGAAGTAGGCTCATTTTCTCATAGACTTCTATACAATCAGACTTCTTTTTGCAACCAGAGGAGTTGCCCCCTGCTGGCTGTTGGAAGAATGCAAGTTTAAGGCACTTCAGCATTGGATTCACTTTTCAGACTTGGAGGTTGCCCACTGGTGGTGACAGACATATGGCACTTCTGTAGTGCAGTCTTCATGGGCCCACAGAGTAAAGGTCTTACACTAACATTTGAACATAATAATAAAACTGAAGAAAACGTGCAAATGCGCACCGGATTCAACAATTGAGCATTGTGTGTGTGTGCCAAGTTAGTCACCCCCTTGTCACTCCTTCTCGTCCAAGACCAAGGCATACTGAAATTCAAAGAAAACATATAAATACAATTTTGCTTGGTGTAGGTTGTAACATTTTCTCACATGTTGTTACAACTAACCCAGACTCTTGTAGCTATGAACTAGCTTACCTTACAGCCAACAGCTAAAACATTAACAACTTGCGTGAAGAACAGATAAACACATAATAAACGTGATTTAAGTTTGGTGAATTTAACTACAACGCAGGCAGTGCTATCACAAAAATAAATTAAGTAAAAAAAATTGCTTTCTTACCTCAAAATTTCCTTATAAACTTGTCTGTGTCTGCCACATAGTGCTACTTCCTCACATGAGGAATAAGGACTTAACCGAGCATGTGCAGAGTGAATCAGGTGTTTTGTAGCTTGTTCCTGAGTTGAGAAATTGTGAAAAGTGTCTCCCATTATGAGGAGATTGTCTGGTCCAGCTACATTATTGGTAATCTTCTCAGTAATTTTTTTTAAAGCTTGGACATCTGTCCATTTATAAGAAAATGAGTTGGACCTATAATCTCTAGAGAGGGAGGCTCTGAACAAACATCTATAAAAGGCAAGGAAAGTGTGAATTCATGTCATCAATATCAAAGAAGATGGTACATTTTTAAAATTTTTTATTAGTGCCTGGCATCCTGAATTAAGTTTCTGCTGGTGATGCATTATGCAAATTGTAAGGAGGGCTCTTCTGGTAATTGGCAGTGTAATTTGTAGTACAATAGACTGGTGCAGGAATGAGTCCTAAAACCCGGAAATGAGTTAACAATTTAGCACTTCTGGTTCCCTCATCTCAAAGTCAATAGTTTTTTGAATGGGTTTTTAGTTAGATGCCTGAAATAAGGTCTTAGTAGATTTTAATGTTTTGTTCTACGATATAAAATACATCAATAGATATCCCTGTTGTGAATTTTGAGGCCTTTATGTGTCTTAAAAAAGGCGGTTGCTAACAAGTGGCTAAATGAGACTACTAAACGTCATCATGCCAACTCGTCCGCCTTTACAGCCTCGTTGTTTATACTCGCGTTCATGCGACCGTGGTGTAGTTCCTTTATAGCCCAACAACAGCTTTGTAGTTCTGGCGATTGCATTCACAAAAATTATAGAAGTAGTGTTCATTTGTGGAGATTATCTTGCTGAACAAAACATGTAAGTATCATAAACGTGTTTATTTTCTGCAATAATCCAAAACCCAATAAAAAACTCCCATTGGCCCATTGTCAATTAAAATACTGAAAAATTAAATGGTTTAAAGATAGATCCTCTAAAACAAGTATAAAAGGCAGAAGAACAACACTTCATATTCATTTAGTATCATCATTTTATTGGCAGAATTCTCAGACATGGCCTCTTTATCATGTAAGCATGGCAGGACATTATTGACTATGTTAATTTTCTTTTAATCCAGCTATGCCGCTGGAGAGCATTTTGATAAGTTTCTGCAATCCACCTTTAGTGTTCACAATACTGTCAAAGAAGCTGTTGAACTCAGAGCCATAGTCATTCATGAATTTGGTCAGATCAATGACATCTGTTTCTTGGGAGAGAGACTCATCCGGGCAAAAACCTGTGAGGTAGACAATTGTGAATTAATTTAATTTAGACCAGGGTAGAGCTGAATTCATGAATGTGCAACCTTATCAACCATGGTACTGAACAGAATAAAAGCAGAGACC